>JAVJIF010024496.1:0-61255 GCA_038442645.1 Agave tequilana
TCTAGATTGAAACCGAAACAAGGTTAATTAGAAGTAATTGTGCATAGGAACTTTGTAATACTAAGTTTAATTATAGTATTAGTACATAAAAAACTATGTAATACCACTTTCGACAATTGAAAATCACGTTTTCTCCCCGTTTAGGCCATATTTGGCTCTTATAAGGCTGAGTTCAGGCCAATCAGTGTTGAAAGTTTAACTTTTGATCAACCTTTTCAATTAGTTTAGAAATAAGTTTACTTGATAGTATTTATACATAAAAACTATGTAATACAACTCCTGGCTCTTGAAAATCACGATTTCTCCCAATTCTAGCCCAATTTAGCTCCTATGTCGCCTACTTCAAGCCAATCAGGATGAAACTTTGATTTTTTTGTCAACTTCCTAACTAAGACTAGTAGCAAGGTTAATTGATAGTAATTATGCGTAGTAACTATGTAATACTTCTCTTGCTCTTTTGGTCAAACTTTCTAATTAAGACTAGAAACAAAATTAGATGTAGCAGTAATTGTATATGAAAACTCTGTAATACTACTCTTGGCTCTTAAGAGCACGTTCTCGCCATGTTTGGGCCCCTATTCGACTCTTCTAAGCCTAATTCAGGCCAATAAGGGTCGGAAGTTTGACTTTTGGTCAAATTTTCAATTAATACTATAAATAAGTTTA
This sequence comes from Agave tequilana, assembly GCA_038442645.1. Taxonomy (NCBI): domain Eukaryota; kingdom Viridiplantae; phylum Streptophyta; class Magnoliopsida; order Asparagales; family Asparagaceae; genus Agave; species Agave tequilana. The sequence continues at coordinate 667 of JAVJIF010024496.1, forward strand.
ATTGGATATGATTGTACATAGAAACAATATAATACTACTCCCAGATCTTGAGAACCATGTTTTCCCTATGTTTTCCCCAATTCGGAACTTATTGTAAGGCCGAATCCAATCGGTGTTGAAAGTTTGGCATTTGGTCAAACTTCAAAATAAGATTCGAAATAAGTTTAATAGATAATATTTGTACATCAAAACTATGCAATACCACTCTGTCTCTTAAAAATCGCATTTCTCCCCCGTTTAGGCCATATTAAACTCTTATAAGGCCTAATTCAGGCCAATCGGGACTGAAAGTTTGAGTTTTGGTCAAACTTTCTAATTAAAACTAAAAACAAGGTTAATTAGTTGCTTTATATATAGAAACTATATAGTACCACTCACAGCTCTTCAAAACCACGTTTTCCCCCCTTTTAGGCCCCATTTGGCTCTTATAAGGCGTAATTCAACCAATCGGGGCTGAGAGTTTGACTTTTGGTCAAACTCCCCAATTAAGGCTAGAAATAAGGTTAACTGGTGGTAGCATCGGTATATGGAAATAATATAATACCGCTCCGGCTCTTAAAAATCACATTTTCTCTCATTTGGGCCCTATTTGACTCTTATATGGCCTAGTTCAGGCCAATCGGGAGGATGAACGTTTGACTTTTGCCAAACTTTCCAATTAAGACAAAAAATGAGTTAATTTGTAGTAATTGTTTATATAAACTATGTAATACTAATCTCGCTCTTAAACACTATGTTTTCCTCCCCGTTTTGCCCTACTTAACTCTTATAAGGTCTAGTTCAGGCCAATCAGTGCTGAAAATTTAACTTTTACCAAACTTCCCCATTAACACTTGAAACAAAGTTAGTTGAAGGTAATTGTACATAGAATCTACCCAACTCTTGAGAACACATTTTTCCCATGTTCGTTCCTTATTCAGCTCCAATAAGACCTAGTGTAGGCCAAAGGGCTGAAAGTTTGGTTTTAGGTGAAACTTCCTAATTAAGACTTGAAATAAGTTTAACTGATAGTATTTGTATATAAAAACTATGTAAAACTACTCACGACTCTTGAGAACCACATCCTCCCTATATTTGCTCCTTATTCGACTCTCATATGTCTAGTTCAGGCTAATTAGAGTAGAAAGTTTGAGTTTAGTCAAACTTCTAGATTGAAACCCGAAACAAGGTTAATTAGAAGTAATTGTGCATAGTAACTTTGTAATACTAAGTTTAATTTATAGTATTTGTACATAAAAACTATGTAATACCACTTTCGACAATTGAAAAATCACGTTTTCTCCCCGTTTAGGCCATATTTGGCTCTTATAAGGCTGAGTTCAGGCCAATCAGTGTTGAAAGTTAACTTTTGATCAACCTTTCAATTAAGATTAGAAATAAGTTTACTTGATAGTATTATACATAAAAACTATGTAATACAACTCCTGCTCTTGAAAATCACGATTTCTCCCTATTCTAGCCCAATTTAGCTCCTATGTCGCCTAGTTCAAGCCAATCAGGGATGAAACTTTGATTTTTTAGTCAAACTTCCTAACTAAGACTAGTAGCAAGGTTATTGATAGTAATTATGCGTAGTAACTATGTAATACTTCTCTTGGCTCTTAAGAACCACGTTTTCTCCCTGTTTGGGCCCTATTCGGCACTTATAAAGCTTAGCTCTGGCCAATTAAGGCCGAAAGTTTGGCTTTTGGTCAAACTTTCTAATTAATACTTGAAATAAGGTTAGTTAGCAGTAATTGTAATAGAAACTTTGCAATACTACTCTCGTCTCTTGAATACTACATTTTTCTAATGTTTATTCCTTATTCGGCTCTTACATGGCCTAGTTCAAGTCGATCAAGGCTGAAAGCTTGAATTTCTGTCAAACCTCCCGATTAAGACTAGAAAAAGGTTAATGGCAGTATTTATACTTAAAACTTATGTTATATAACTCTCTGATCTTAAGAACCCTTTTTTCTTCCCTTTTAGGCCCTATTCAACTCTTATATGGTCGTTTAGGCCAATCGGGGATAAAATTTTGACTTTTAGTTTTGCTTCCTAAGTACAACAAGAAACAAGGTTAATCGGTAGGTTTTGTATATCGAATGGTGTAATACCACTCTTGACACTTGAAATTTTGTTTTCTCCCCGTTTAGGCCTATTCGGCTCTTTATAAAGCCTAGTTCAGGCCAATCAAAGCTGAAGTTTGACTCTTAGTCAAACTTGTCAATTATGACTAGAAATAAGATTAATTGGTTGTATTTGATATAAAAAACTATGTATTATCATTCCTGAATCTTGAGAACCACATTTTCTCCCAATTGGGCCCTCTTCAACTCATATATATCCTACTTCAGGCCAATCAAGGTGAAAGTTTGACTTTTGGTCAAACTTTCTAATTAAGACTAGAAACAAGATTAGATGGCAGTAATTGTATATGAAAACTCTGTATACTACTCCGGCTCTTAAGAGCCACGTTTTCGCCATGTTTGGGCCCCTATATTACTCTTTTAAGCCTAATTCAGGCCAATAAGGATCAGAAGTTTGAATTTTGGTTAAATTTCCCAATTAATACTATAAACAAGGTTAATTGGATATGATTGTACATAGAAACAATATAATACTACTCCCAGATCTTGAGAACCATGTTTTCCCTATGTTTTCCCCAATTCAGAACTTATTTAAGGCCTAATCCAATCGGGGTTAAAAGTTTGGCATTTGGTCAAACTTTAAAATTAAGATTCGAAATAAGTTTAATAGATAATATTTGTACATCAAAACTATGCAATACCACTCTCGGCTCTTAAAAATCGCGTTTTATCCCCGTTTAGGTCATATTAAACTCTTATAAGGCCTAATTCAGGCCAATCGGGACTGAAAGTTTGAGTTTTGGTCAAACTTTCTAGTTAAAACTAAAAACAAGGTTAATTAGTAGCATCTATAGATAGAAACTGTATAGTACCACTCACAGCTCTTCAAAACCACGTTTTCCCCCCTTTTAGGCCCTATTTGGCTCTTATAAGGCGTAATTCAAACCAATCGGGGCTGAGATTTTGACTTTTGGTCAAACTCCCCAATTAAGGCTAGAAATAAGGTTAAATGGTAGCATCGGTGTTATAGAAATAATATAATACCACTCTCGGCTCTTAAAAACCATATTTTTCTCATCATTGCGGCCCTATTTGGCTCTTATATGGCCTAGATCAGGCCAATCGAGAATGAACGTTTGATTTTGGCCAAACTTTCCAATTAAGACAAAAAACGAGCTAATTTGTAGTAATTGTTTATATAACTATGTAATACTAATCTCGGCTCTTGAACACTATATTTTCCCCCCGTTTTGCCTACTCAACTCTTATAAGGTCTAGTTCAGGCCAATCAGTGCTAAAAATTTAACTTTTACCAAACTTCCCCATTAACACTTGAAACAATGTTAGTTGGAGGTATTGTACATAGAATCTATATAATACAACTCTCTACTCTTGAGAACCACATATTTCCCATGTTCGCTCCTTATTCGGCTCCAATAAGACCTAGTGTAGGCCAAAAGGGCTGAAAGTTTGGCTTTGGGTGAAACTTCCCAATTAAGACTTGAAATAAGTTTAACTGATAGTATTTGTACATAAACACTATGTAAAGCTACTCTCGACTCTTGAGAACCACATTCTCCCTATATTTGCTCCTTATTCGACTCTCTTATGGTCTAGTTAGACTAAGTGGGGTTAAAAGTTTGAGTTTTAGTCAAACTTCTAGATTGAAACCCGAAACAAGGTTAATTAGAAGTAATTGTGCATAGTAACTTTGTAATACTAAGTTTAATTTATAGTATTTGTACATAAAAAACTATGTAATACCACTTTCGACAATTAAAAATCACGTTTTCTCCCCGTTTAGGCCATATTTGGCTCTTATAAGGCTGAGTTCAGGCCAATCAGTGTTGAAAGTTTAACTTTTGATCAACCTTTTCAATTAAGATTAGAAATAATTTTACTTGATAGTATTTATACATAAAAACTATGTAATACAACTCTTGGCTCTTGAAAATCACGATTTCTCCCTATTCTTGCCCTATTTAGCTCCTATATGGCCTAGTTCAAGCCAATCAGGGATGAAACTTTGATTTTTTAGTCAAACTTCCTAATTAAGACTAGTAGCAAGGTTAATTGATAGTAATTATGCGTAGTAACTATGTAATACTTCTCTTGGCTCTTAAGAACTACGTTTTCTCCCTGTTTGGGCCCTACTTGGCACTTATAAAGCTTAGCTCTGGCCAATTAAGACCGAAAGTTTGGCTTTTGGTCAAACTTTCTAATTAATACTTGAAATAAGGTTAGTTAGCAGTAATTGTACATAGAAACTTTGCAATACTACTCTCGTCTCTTGAATACTACATTTTTCTAATGTTTATTCCCTATTCGGCTCTTACATGGCCTAGTTTAGGTCGATCAAGGCTGAAAGCTTGAATTTCTGTCAAACCTCCCGATTAAGACTAGAAAAAGGTTAATTGGCAGTATTTATACTTAAAAATTATGTTATATAACTCTCTGATCTTAAGAACCATGTTTTCTTCCCCTTTAGGCCCTATTCAACTCTTATATGGCCGTTTAGGCCAATCGGAGGTAAAATTTTGACTTTTAGTTAAACTTCCTAGTACTTCAAGAAACAAGGTTAATCGGCAGGTTTTTATATCGAATGGTGTAATACCACTCTTGACACTTGAAAATTTTGTTTTCTCCCAGTTTAGGCCTATTCGGCTCTTTATAAAGCCTAGTCAGGCCAATCAAAGCTGAAAGTTTGACTCTTAGTCAAACTTGTCAATTATGACTAGAAATAAGATTAATTTGTTATATTTGAATATAAAAACTATGTATTATCATTCCTTTATCTTGAGAACCATATTTTCTCCCATTGGGCCTCTTCAACTCATATATATCCTACTTCAGGCCAATCAGGGTGAAAGTTTGACTTTTGGTCAAACTTTCTAATTAAGACTAGAAACAAGATTAGATGGCAGTAATGTATATGAAAACTCTGTAATACTACTCCTGGATCTTAAGAGCCACGTTTTCGCCATGTTTGGGCCCCTATTCGACTCTTTTAAGCCTAATTCAGGCCAATAAGGGTCGGAAGTTTGACTTTTGGTCAAAATTTCAATTAATACTATAAACAAGGTTAATTAGATATGATTGTACATGAAAACAATATAATACTACTCCCAGATCTTGAGAACCATATTTTCCTATGTTTTCCCCTATTCCGAACTTATTATAAGGCCTAGTCCAATCGGGGTGAAAGTTTGGCATTAGGTTAAACTTAAAAATTAAGATTCGAAATAAGTTTAATAGATAATATTTGTACATCAAAACTATGCAATACCACTCTCGGCTCTTAAAAATCGCGTTTTCTCCCCCGTTTAGGCCATATTAAACTCTTATAAGGCCTAATTCAGGCCAATCGGGACTGAAAGTTTGAGTTTTGGTCAAACTTTCTAATTAAAACTAAAAACAAGGTTAATTAGTAGCATTTATAGATAGAAACGATATAGTACCACTCACAGCTTCTTCAAACGCGTTTCCCCCTTTAAGGCCCTATTTGGCTCTTATAAGGCATAATTCAAACCAATCGGGGCTGAAAGTTTGACTTTTGGTCAAACTCCCCAATTAAGGCTAGAAATAAGGTTAACTGGTAGCATCGGTGTATAGAAATAATATAATAATACCACTCTCGGCTCTTAAAAATCACATTTTCTCTCATTTGGGCCCTATTTGGCTCTTATATGGCCTAGTTCAGGCCAATCGGGAATGAACGTTTGACTTTTGGCCAAACTTTCCAATTAAGACAAAAAACGAGATAATTTGTAGTAATTGTTTATATAAACTATGTAATACTAATCTCGGCTCTTGAACACTATGTTTTCCTCCCCGTTTTGCCCTACTCAACTCTTATAAGGTCTAATTCAGGCCAGTCAGTGCTGAAAATTTAATTTTTACCAAACTATTAACACTTGAAACAAAGTTAGTGGAGGTAATTGTATTAGAATCTATATAATACCACTCCCACTCTTGAGAACCACATTTTTCCCATGTTGTTCCTTTTTCGGCTCCAATAAGACCTAGTGTAGGCCAAAAGGGCTGAAAGTTGGCTTTGGGTGAAACTTCCCAATTAAAACTTGAAATAAGTTTAACTGATAGTATTTGTACATAAAAACTATGTAAAACTACTCTCGACTCTTGAGAACCACATTCTCCCTATATTTTCTCATTATTCGACTCTCATATGGTCTAGTTCAGGCTAATTGGGGTTGAAAGTTTGAGTTTTAGTCAAACTTCTAGATTGAAACCCGAAACAAGGTTAATTAGAAGTAATTGTGCATAGTAACTTTGTAATACTAAGTTTAATTTATAGTATTTGTACGTAAAAACTATGTAATACCAATTTCGACAATTAAAAATCATGTTTTCTCCCCGTTTAGGCCATATTTGGCTCTTATAAGGCTGAGTTCCGGCCAATCAAAGCTGAAAGTTTGACTCTTATCAAACTTGTCAATTATAACTAGAAATAAGATTAATTGGTAGTATTTGAATATAAAAACTATGTATTATCATTCCTGAATCTTGAGAACCACATTTCTCCCCATTGGGCCCTCTTCAACTCATATATATCCTACTTCAAGCCAATCAGGGTGAAAGTTTGACTTTTGGTCAAACTTTCTAATTAAGACTAGAAACAAGATTAGATGGCAGTAATGTATATGAAAAACTCTGTAATACTACTCTGGCTCTTAAGAGCCACGTTTTCGCCATGTTTGGGCCCCTATATTACTCTTTTAAGCTAATTCAGGCCAATAAGAATCGGAAGTTGACTTTGATCAAATTTCCCAATTAATACTATAAATAAGGTTAATGGATATGATTGTACATAGAAACAATATAATACTACTCCCAGATCTTGAGAACCATTTTCCTATGTTTTCCCCAATTCAGAACTTATTATAAGGCCTAATCCAATCGAGGTTAAAAGTTTGGCATTTGGTCAAACTTCAAAATTAAGATTCGAAATAAGTTTAATAGATAATATTTGTACATCAAAACTATGCAATACCACTCTCGGCTCTTAAAAAAATCGCTTTTTATCCCCGTTTAGGCCATATTAAACTCTTATAAAGCCTAATTCAGGCCAATCGGGAATGAAAGTTTGAGTTTTTGGTCAAACTTTCTAATTAAAACTAAAAACAAGGTTAATTAGTAGCATTTATAGATAGAAACTATATAGTACTACTCACAGCTCTTCAAAACCACGTTTCCCCCCTTTTAGGCCCTATTTGGCTCTTATAAGGCGTAATTCAAACCAATCGGGGCTAAAAGTTTGACTTTTGGTCAAACTCCCCAATTAAGTCTAGAAATAAGGTTAAATGGTAGCATCGGTGTATAGAAATAATATAATACCGCTTTCGGCTATTAAAAATCACATTTTCTCTATTTGGGCCCTATTTGACTCTTATATGGCCTAGTTCAGGCCAATCGGGAATGAACGTTTGACTTTTTGCCAAACTTTCCAATTAAGACAAAAATGATTTAATTTGTATTAATTGTTATATGAACTATGTAATACTAATCTCGGCTCTTGAACACTATGTTTTCCTTCCCGTTTTGCCCTACTCAACTCTTATAAGGTCTAGTTCAGGCCAATCAGTGCTGAAAATTTAACTTTTACCAAACTTCCCCATTAATACTTGAAACAAAGTTAGTTGAAGGTAATTGTGCATAGAATCTATATAATACAACTCCCAACTCTTGAGAACCACATTTTTTCATGTTTGTTCCTTATTCGGCTCCAATAAGACCTAGTGTAGGCCAAAAGGGCTGAAAGTTTGGACATTGGTGAAAAATTCCCAATTAAGACTTGAAATAAGTTTAACTGATAGTATTTGTACATAAAAACTATGTAAAAACTACTCTCGACTCTTGAGAACCACATTCCCCCCTATATTTGCTCCTTATTCGACTCTCATATGGTCTAGTTCAGGCTAATTGGGTTGAAAGTTTGAGTTTTAGTCAAACTTCTAGATTGAAACCCGAAACAAGGTTAATTAGAAGTAATTGTGCATAGTAACCTTGTAATACTAAGTTTAATTTAGTAGTATTTGTATATAAAAACTATGTAATACCACTTTCGACAATTGAAAATCACGTTTTCTCCCCGTTTAGGCCATCTTTGGCTCTTATAAGGCTGAGTTCAGGCCAATCAGTGTTGAAAGTTTAACTTTGATCAACTTTCCAATTAAGATTAGAAATAAGTTTACTTGATAGTATTTATACATAAAAAACTATGTAATACAACTCCGTCTCTTGAAAATCACGATTTCTCCCTATTCTAGCCCTATTAGCTCCTATATGGTTTAGTTCAAGCCAATTAGGGATGAAACGTTGATTTTTTAGTCAAACTTCCTAATTAAGACTAGTAGCAAGGTTAATTGACAGTAATATATGCGTAGTAAACTATGTAATACTTCTCTTAGCTCTTAAGAACCACGTTTTCTCCCTGTTTGGGCCCTACTCGGCACTTATAAAGCTTAGCTCTGGCCAATTAAGGCCGAAAGTTTGGCTTTTGGTCAAACTTTCTAATTAATACTTGAAAATAAGGTAGTTAGCAGTAATTGTACATAGAAACTTGCAATACTACTCTCGTCTTGAATACTACATTTTTCTAATGTTATTCCCTATTCGGCTCTTACATAGCCTAGTTCAGGTCGATCAAGGACTGAAAGTGAATTTCTGTCAAACCTCCCGATTAAGACTAGAAAAAGGTTAATTGGCAGTATTTATACTTAAAAATTATATTATATACTCTCTGATCTTAAGAACCATGTTTTCTTCTTTTAGGCCCTATTCAACTCTTATATGGCCGTTAGGCCAATCGGGGATAAAATTTGACTTTTAGTAAACTTCCTAAGTACAATAAGAAACAAGGTTAATCGGTAGGTTTTGTATATCGAATGGTGTAATACCACTCTTAACACTTGAAAATTTTGTTTTCTCCCCGTTTAGGCCTATTTGGCTCTTTAAAATGCCTAGTTCAGGCCAATCAAAGTGTGAAAGTTTGACTCTTAGTCAAACTTGTCAATTATGACTAGAAATAAGATTAATTGGTTGTATTTGAATATAAAAACTATGTATTATCATTCCTGGATCTTGAGAATCACATTTTCTCCCCATTGGGCCTTTTCAACTCATATAATCCTAGTTCAGGCCAATCAGGGTGAAAGTTTGACTTTTGGTCAAACTTTCTAATTAAGACTAGAAACAAGATTAGATGGCAGTAATTGTATATGAAAACTCTGTAATACTACTCTTGGCTCTTAAGAGCCACGTTCTCGCCATGTTTGGGCCCCTATTCGACTCTTCTAAGCCTAATTCAGGCCAATAAGGGTCGGAAGTTTGACTTTTGGTTAAATTTTCAATTAATACTATAAAAAGGTTAATTGGATATGATTGTACATAGAAACAATATAATACTACTCGCAGATCTTGAGAACCATGTTTTCCCTATGTTTTCCCCAATTCGGAACTTATTGTAAGGCCGAATCCAATCGGTGTTGAAAGTTTGGCATTTGGTCAAACTTCAAAATTAAGATTCGAAATAAGTTTAATAGATAATATTTGTACATCAAAACTATGCAATACCACTCTCGGCTCTTAAAATCGCGTTTTCTCCCCGTTTAGGCCATATAAACTCTTATAAGGCCTAATTCAGGCCAATCGGGACTGAAAGTTTGAGTTTTGGTCAAACTTTCTAATTAAAACTAAAAACAAGGTTAATTAGTAGCATTTATATAAGAAAACTATATAGTACCACTCACAGCTCTTCAAAACCACGTTTTCCCCCCTTTTAGGCCCTATTTGGCTCTTATAAGGCGTAATTCAAACCAATCGGGGCTGAGAGTTTGACTTTTGGTCAAACTCCCCAATTAAGGCTAGAAATAAGGTTAACTGGTAGCATCGGTATATATGGAAATAATATAATACCGCTCTCGGCTCTAAAAATCACATTTTCTCTCATTTGGGCTCTATTTGACTCTTATATGGCCTAGTTCAGGCCAATCGGGAATGAACGTTTGACTTTTTGCCAAACTTTCCAATTAAGACAAAAAATGAGTTAATTTGTAGTAATTGTTTATATAAACTATGTAATACTAATCTCGGCTCTTAAACACTATGTTTTCCTCCCCGTTTTGCCCTACTCAACTCTTATAAGGTCTAGTTCAGGCCAATCAGTGCTGAAAATTTAACTTTTACCAAACTTCCCCATTAACACTTGAAACAAAGTTAGTTGAAGGTAATTGTACATAGAATCTATATAATACAACTCCCAACTCTTGAGAACCACATTTTTCCCATGTTCGTTCCTTATTCGGCTCCAATAAGACCTAGTGTAGGCCAAAAGGGCTGAAAGTTTGGCTTTAGGTGAAACTTCCCAATTAAGACTTGAAATAAGTTTAACTGATAGTATTTGTATATAAAAACTATGTAAAACAACTCACGACTCTTGAGAACCACATTCTCCCTATATTTTCTCCTTATTCGACTCTCATATGGTCTAGTTCAGGCTAATTAGAGTAGAAAGTTTGAGTTTTAGTCAAACTTCTAGATTGAAACCCGAAACAAGGTTAATTAGAAGTAATTGTGCATAGTAACTTTGTAATACTAAGTTTAATTTATAGTATTTGTACATAAAAACTATGTAATACCACTTTCGACAATTGAAAATCACGTTTTCTCCCCGTTTAGGCCATATTGGCTCTTATAAGGCTGAGTTCAGGCTAATCAGTGTTGAAAGTTTAACTTTTGATCAACCTTTTCAATTAAGATTAGAAATAAGTTTACTTGATAGTATTTATACATAAAAACTATGTAATACAACTCCTGGCTCTTGAAAATCACGATTTCTCCCTATTCTAGCCCAATTTAGCTCCTATGTCGCCTAGTTCAAGCCAATCAGGGATGAAACTTTGATTTTTTAGTCAAACTTCCTAACTAAGACTAGTAGCAAGGTTAATTGATAGTAATTATGCGTAGTAACTATGTAATACTTCTCTTGGCTCTTAAGAACCACGTTTCTCCCTATTTGGGCCCTATTCGGCACTTATAATGCTTAGCTCTGGCCAATTAAGGCCGAAAGTTTGGCTTTTGGTCAAACGTTCTAATTAATACTTGAAATAAGGTTAGTTAGCAGTAATTGTACATAGAAACTTTGCAATACTACTCTCGTCTCTTGAATACTACATTTTTCTAATGTTTATTCCTTATTCGGCTCTTACATGGCCTAGTTCAAGTCGATCAAGGCTGAAAGCTTGAATTTCTGTCAAACCTCCCGATTAAGACTAGAAAAAGGTTAATTGGCAGTATTTATACTTAAAACTTATGTTATATAACTCTCTGATCTTAAGAACCATATTTTCTTCCCTTTTAGGCCCTATTCAACTCTTATATGGTCGTTTAGGCCAATCGGGGATAAATTTTGACTTTTAGTTTTACTTCCTAAGTACAATAAGAAAACAAGGTTAATCGGTAGGTTTTGTATATCGAATGGTGTAATACCACTCTTGACACTTGAAAATTTTGTTTCTCTCCCCGTTTAGGCCTATTCGGCTCTTTATAAAGCCTAGTTCAGGCCAATCAAAGCTGAAAGTTTGACTCTTAGTCAAACTTGTCAATTATGACTAGAAATAAGATTAATTGGTTGTATTTGAATATAAAAACTATGTATTATCATTCCTGGATCTTGAGAACCACATTTTCTCCCCATTGGGCCCTCTTCAACTCATATATATCCTACTTCAGGCCAATCAGGGTGAAAGTTTAACTTTTGGTCAAACTTTCTAATTAAGACTAGAAACAAGATTAGATGGCAGTAATTGTATATGAAAACTCTGTAATACTACTCCTGGCTCTTAAGAGCCACATTTTCGCCATGTTTGGGCCCCTATATTACTCTTTTAAGCCTAATTCAGGCCAATAAGGGTCGGAAGTTTGACTTTTGGTCAAATTTCCCAATTAATACTATAAACAAGGTTAATTGGATATGATTGTACATAGAAACAATATAATACTACTCCCAGATCTTGAGAACCATGTTTTCCCTATGTTTTCCCCAATTCAGAACTTATTATAAGGCCTAATCCAATCGGTGGTTAAAAGTTTGGCATTTGGTCAAACTTCAAAATTAAGATTCGAAATAAGTTTAATAGATAATATTTGTACATCAAAACTATGCAATACCACTCTCGGCTCTTAAAAATCGCGTTTTATCCCAGTTTAGGCCATATTAAACTCTTATAAGGCCTAATTCAGGCCAATCGGGACTGAAAGTTTGAGTTTTGGTCAAACTTTCTAATTAAAACTAAAAACAAGGTTAATTAGTAGCATTTATAGATAGAAACTATATAGTACCACTCACAGCTCTTCAAAACCACGTCCCCCCCCCTTTTAGGCCCTATTTGGCTCTTATAAGCCGTAATTCAAACCAATCGGGGCTGAAAGTTTGACATTTGGTCAAACTCCCCAATTAAGGCTAGAAATAAGGGTAAATGGTAGCATCGGTGTATAGAAATAATATAATACCGCTCTCGGCTATTAAAAATCACATTTTATCTCATTTGGGCCCTATTTGACTCTTATATGGCCTAGTTCAGGCCAATCGGGAATGAACGTTTGACTTTTTGCCAAACTTTCCAATTAAGACAAAAAATGAGTTAATTTGTAGTAATTGTTTATATAAACTATGTAATACTAATCTCGGCTCTTAAACACTATGTTCCTCCCCGTTTTGCCCTACTCAACTGTTATAAGGTCTAGTTCAGGCCAATCAGTGATGAAAATTTAACTTTTACCAAACTTCCCCATTAACACTTGAAACAAAGTTAGTTGAAGGTAATTGTACATAGAATCTATATAATACAACTCCCAACTCTTGAGAACCACATTTTTCCCATGTTCGTTCCTTATTCGGCTCCAATAAGACCTAGTGTAGGCCAAAAGGGCTGAAAGTTTGGCTTTAGGTGAAACTTCCCAATTAAGACTTGAAATAAGTTTAACAGATAGTATTTGTATATAAAAACTATGTAAAACTACTCACGACTCTTGAGAACCACATCCTCCCTATATTTGCTCCTTATTCGACTCTCATATGGTCTAGTTTATGCTAATTAGAGTAGAAAGTTTGAGTTTTAGTCAAACTTCTAGATTGAAACCCGAAACAAGGTTAATTAGAAGTAATTGTGCATAGTAACTTTGTAATACTAAGTTTAATTTATAGTATTTGTACATAAAAACTATGTAATACCATTTTCGACAATTGAAAATCACGTTTTCTCCCCATTTAGGCCATATTTGGCTCTTATAAGGCTGAGTTTAGGCCAATCAGTGTTGAAAGTTTAACTTTTGATCAACCTTTTCAATTAAGATTAGAAATAAGTTTACTTGATAGTATTTATACATAAAAACTATGTAATACAACTCCTGGCTCTTGAAAATCACGATTTCTCCCTATTCTAGCCCAATTTAGCTCCTATGTCGCCTAGTTCAAGCCAATCAGGGATGAAACTTTGATTTTTTTAGTCAAACTTCCTAACTAAGACTAGTAGCAAGGTTAATTGATAGTAATTATGCGTAGTACTATGTAATACTTCTCTTGGCTCTTAAGAACCACGTTTTCTCCCTGTTTTGGCCCTATTCGGCACTTATAAAGCTTAGCTCTGGCCAATTAAGGCCGAAAGTTTGGCTTTTGGTCAAACTTTCTAATTAATACTTGAAATAAGGTTAGTTAGCAGTAATTGTACATATAAACTTTGCAATACTACTCTCGTCTCTTGAATACTACATTTTTCTAATGTTTATTCCTTATTCGGCTCTTACATGGCCTAGTTCAAGTCGATCAAGGCTGAAAGCTTGAATTTCTGTCAAACCTCCCGATTAAGACTAGAAAAAGGTTAATTTGCAGTATTTATACTTAAAACTTATGTTATATAACTCTCTGATCTTAAAAACCATGTTTTCTTCCCTTTTAGGCCCTATTCAACTCTTATATGGTCGTTTAGGCCAATCGGGGATAAAATTTTGACTTTTAGTTTTGCTTCCTAAGTACAACAAGAAACAAGGTTAATCGGTAGGTTTTGTATATCGAATAGTGTAATACCACTCTTGACACTTGAAAATTTTGTTTTCTCCCCGTTTAGGCCTATTCGGCTCTTTATAAAGCCTAGTTCAGGCCAATCAAAGCTGAAAGTTTGACTCTTAGTCAAACTTGTCAATTATGACTAGAAATAAGATTAATTGGTTGTATTTGAATATAAAAACTATGTATTATCATTCCTGGATCTGAGAACCACATTTTCTCCCTATTGGGCCCTCTTCAACTCATATATATCCTACTTCAGGCCAATCAGGGTGAAAGTTTGACTTTTGGTCAAACTTTCTAATTAAGACTAGAAACAAGATTAGATGGCAGTAATTATATATGAAAACTCTGTAATACTACTCTTGGCTCTTAAGAGCCACGTTCTCGCCATGTTTGGGCCCCTATTCGACTCTTCTAAGCCTAATTCAGGAAAATAAGGGTCGGAAGTTTGACTTTTGGTCAAATTTTCCAATTAATACTATAAATAAGGTTAATTGGATATGATTGTACATAGAAACAATATAATACTACTCCCAGATCTTGAGAACCATGTTTTCCCTATGTTTTCCCCAATTCGGAACTTATTGTAAGGCCGAATCCAATCGGTGTTGAAAATTTGGCATTTGGTCAAACTTCAAAATTAAGATTCGAAATAAGTTTAATAGATAATATTTGTACATCAAAACTATGCAATACCACTCTCGGCTCTTAAAAATCGCATTTTCTCCCCCGTTTAGGCCATATTAAACTCTTATAAGGCCTAATTCAGGCCAATCGGGACTGAAAGTTTGAGTTTTGGTCAAACTTTCTAATTAAAACTAAAAACAAGGTTAATTAGTAGCATTTATATATAGAAACTATATAGTATCACTCACAGCTCTTCAAAACCACGTTTTCCACCCTTTTAGGCCCTATTTGGCTCTTATAAGGCGTAATTCAAACCAATCGGGGCTGAGAGTTTGACTTTTGGTCAAACTCCCCAATTAAGGCTAGAAATAAGGTTAACTGGTAGCATCAGTATATGGAAATAATATAATACCGCTCTCGGCTCTTAAAAATCACATTTTCTCTCATTTGGGCCCTATTTGACTCTTATATGGCCTAGTTCAGGCCAATCGGGAATGAACGTTTGACTTTTTGTCAAACTTTCCAATTAAGACAAAAAATGAGTTAATTTGTAGTAATTGTTTATATAAACTATGTAATACTAATCTCGGCTCTTAAACACTATGTTTCCTCCCCGTTTTGCCCTACTCAACTCTTATAAGGTCTAGGTTCAGGCCAATCAGTGCTGAAAATTTAACTTTTACCAAACTTCCCCATTAACACTTGAAACAAAGTTAGTTGAAGGTAATTGTACATAGAATCTATATAATACAACTCCCAACTCTTGAGAACCACATTTTTCCCATGTTCGTTCCTTATTCGGCTCCAATAAGACCTAGTGTAGGCCAAAAGGGCTGAAAGTTTGGCTTTAGGTGAAACTTCCCAATTAAGACTTGAAATAAGTTTAACTGATAGTATTTGTATATAAAAACTATGTAAAACTACTCACGACTCTTGAGAACCACATTCTCCCTATATTTGCTCCTTATTCGACTCTCATATGGTCTAGTTCAGGCTAATTAGAGTAGAAAGTTTGAGTTTTAGTCAAACTTCTAGATTGAAACCCGAAACAAGGTTAATTAGAAGTAATTGTGCATAGTAACTTTGTAATACTAAGTTTAATTTATAGTATTAGTACATAAAAACTATGTAATACCACTTTCGACAATTGAAAATCACGTTTTCTCCCCGTTTAGGCCATATTTGGCTCTTATAAGGCTGAGTTCAGGCCAATCAGTGTTGAAAGTTTAACTTTTGATCAACCTTTTCAATTAAGTTTAGAAATAAGTTTACTTGATAGTATTTATACATAAAAACTATATAATACAACTCCTGGCTCTTGAAAATCACGATTTCTCCCTATTCTAGCCCAATTTAGCTCCTATGTCGCCTAGTTCAAGCCAATCAGGGATGAAACTTTGATTTTTTAGTCAAACTTCCTAACTAAGACTAGTAGCAAGGTTAATTGATAGTAATTATGCGTAGTAACTATGTAATACTTCTCTTAGCTCTTTTGGTCAAACTTTCTAATTAAGACTAGAAACAAGATTAGATGGCAGTAATTGTATATGAAAACTCTGTAATACTACTCTTGGCTCTTAAGAGCCACGTTCTCGCCATGTTTGGGCCCCTATTCGACTCTTCTAAGCCTAATTCAGGCCAATAAGGGTCGGAAGTTTGACTTTTGGTCAAATTTTCCAATTAATACTATAAATAAGGTTAATTGGATATGATTGTACATAGAAACAATATAATACTACTCCCAGATCTTGAGAACCATGTTTTCCCTATGTTTTCCCCAATTCGGAACTTATTGTAAGGCCGAATCCAATCGGTGTTGAAAGTTTGGCATTTGGTCAAACTTCAAAATTAAGATTCGAAATAAGTTTAATAGATAATATTTGTACATCAAAACTATGCAATACCACTCTCGGCTCTTAAAAATCGCATTTTCTCCCCCGTTTAGGCCATATTAAACTCTTATAAGGCCTAATTCAGACCAATCGGGACTGAAAGTTTGAGTTTTGGTCAAACTTTCTAATTAAAACTAAAAACAAGGTTAATTAGTAGCATTTATATATAGAAACTATATAGTGCCACTCACAGCTCTTCAAAACCACGTTTTCCCCCTTTTAGGCCCTATTTGGCTCTTATAAGGCGTAATTCAAACCAATCGGGGCTGAGAGTTTGACTTTTGGTCAAACTCCCCAATTAAGGCTAGAAATAAGGTTAACTGGTAGCATCGGTATATGGAAATAATATAATACCGCTCTCGGCTCTTAAAAATCACATTTTCTCTCATTTGGGCTCTATTTGACTCTTATATGGCCTAGTTCAGGCCAATCGGGAATGAACGTTTGACTTTTTGCCAAACTTTCCAATTAAGACAAAAAATGAGTTAATTTGTAGTAATTGTTTATATAAACTATGTAATACTAATCTCGGCTCTTAAACACTATGTTTTCCTCCCCGTTTTGCCCTACTCAACTCTTATAAGGTCTAGTTCAGGCCAATCAGTGCTGAAAATTTAACTTTTACCAAACTTCCCCATTAACACTTGAAACAAAGTTAGTTGAAGGTAATTGTACATAGAATCTATATAATACAACTCCCAACTCTTGAGAACCACATTTTTCCCATGTTCGTTCCTTATTCGGCTCCAATAAGACCTAGTGTAGGCCAAAAGGGCTGAAAGTTTGGCTTTAGGTAAACTTCCCAATTAAGACTTGAAATAAGTTTAACTGATAGTATTTGTATATAAAAACTATGTAAAACAACTCACGACTCTTGAGAACCACATTCTCCCTATATTTTCTCCTTATTCGACTCCCATATGGTCTAGTTCAGACTAATTAGAGTAGAAAGTTTGAGTTTTAGTCAAACTTCTAGATTGAAACCCGAAACAAGGTTAATTAGAAGTAATTGTGCATAGTAACTTTGTAATACTAAGTTTAATTTATAGTATTTGTACATAAAAACTATGTAATACCACTTTCGACAATTGAAAATCACGTTTTCTCCCCGTTTAGGCCATATTTGGCTCTTATAAGGCTGAGTTCAGGCTAATCAGTGTTGAAAGTTTAACTTTTGATCAACCTTTTCAATTAAGATTAGAAATAAGTTTACTTGATAGTATTTATACATAAAAACTATGTAATACAACTCCTGGCTCTTGAAAATCACGATTTCTCCCTATTCTAGCCCAATTTAGCTCCTATGTCGCCTAGTTCAAGCCAATCAGGGATGAAACTTTGATTTTTTAGTCAAACTTCCTAACTAAGACTAGTAGCAAGGTTAATTGATAGTAATTATGCGTAGTAACTATGTAATACTTCTCTTGGCTCTTAAGAACCACGTTTTCTCCCTGTTTGGGCCCTATTCGGCACTTATAATGCTAAGCTCTGGCCAATTAAGGCCGAAAGTTTGGCTTTTGGTCAAACGTTCTAATTAATACTTGAAATAAGGTTAGTTAGCAGTAATTGTACATAGAAACTTTGCAATACTACTCTCGTCTCTTGAATACTACATTTTTCTAATGTTTATTCCTTATTCGGCTCTTACATGGCCTAGTTCAAGTCGATCAAGGCTGAAAGCTTGAATTTCTGTCAAACCTCCCGATTAAGACTAGAAAAAGGTTAATTGGCAGTATTTATACTTAAAACTTATGTTATATAACTCTCTGATCTTAAGAACCATATTTTCTTCCCTTTTAGGCCCTATTCAACTCTTATATGGTCGTTTAGGCCAATCGGGGATAAAATTTTGACTTTTAGTTTTACTTCCTAAGTACAATAAGAAACAAGGTTAATCGGTAGGTTTTGTATATCGAATGGTGTAATACCACTCTTGACACTTGAAAATTTTGTTCTCTCCCCCGTTTAGGCCTATTCGGCTCTTTATAAAGCCTAGTTCAGGCCAATCAAAGCTGAAAGTTTGACTCTTAGTCAAACTTGTCAATTATGACTAGAAATAAGATTAATTGGTTGTATTTGAATATAAAAAACTATGTATTATCATTCCTGGATCTTGAGAACCACATTTTCTCCCCATTGGGCCCTCTTCAACTCATATATATCCTACTTCAGGCCAATCAGGGTGAAAGTTTGACTTTTGGTCAAACTTTCTAATTAAGACTAGAAACAAGATTAGATGGCAGTAATTGTATATGAAAACTCTGTAATACTACTCCTGGCTCTTAAGAGCCACATTTTCGCCATGTTTGGGCCCCTATATTACTCTTTTAAGCCTAATTCAGGCCAATAAGGGTCGGAAGTTTGACTTTTGGTCAAATTTCCCAATTAATACTATAAACAAGGTTAATTGGATATGATTGTACATAGAAACAATATAATACTACTCCCAGATCTTGAGAACCATGTTTTCCCTATGTTTTCCCCAATTCAGAACTTATTATAAGGCCTAATCCAATCGGGGTTAAAAGTTTGGCATTTGGTCAAACTTCAAAATTAAGATTCGAAATAAGTTTAATAGATAATATTTGTACATCAAAACTATGCAATACCACTCTCGGCTCTTAAAAATCGCGTTTTATCCCAGTTTAGGCCATATTAAACTCTTATAAGGCCTAATTCAGGCCAATCGGGACTGAAAGTTTGAGTTTTGGTCAAACTTTCTAATTAAAACTAAAAACAAGGTTAATTAGTAGCATTTATAGATAGAAACTATATAGTACCACTCACAGCTCTTCAAAACCACGTTCCCCCCCCTTTTAGGCCCTATTTGGCTCTTATAAGCCGTAATTCAAACCAATCGGGGCTGAAAGTTTGACATTTGGTCAAACTCCCCAATTAAGGCTAGAAATAAGGTTAAATGGTGCATCGGTGTATAGAAATAATATAATACCGCTCTCGGCTATTAAAAATCACATTTTATCTCATTTGGGCCCTATTTGACTCTTATATGGCCTAGTTCAGGCCAATCGGGAATGAACGTTTGACTTTTTGCCAAACTTTCCAATTAAGACAAAAAAATGAGTTAATTTGTAGTAATTGTTTATATAAACTATGTAATACTAATCTCGGCTCTTAAACACTATGTTTTCCTCCCCGTTTTGCCCTACTCAACTGTTATAAGGTCTAGTTCAGGCCAATCAGTGATGAAAATTTAACTTTTACCAAACTTCCCCATTAACACTTGAAACAAAGTTAGTTGAAGGTAATTGTACATAGAATCTATATAATACAACTCCCAACTCTTGAGAACCACATTTTTCCCATGTTCGTTCCTTATTCGGCTCCAATAAGACCTAGTGTAGGCCAAAAGGGCTGAAAGTTTGGCTTTAGGTGAAACTTCCCAATTAAGACTTGAAATAAGTTTAACAGATAGTATTTGTATATAAAAACTATGTAAAACTACTCACGACTCTTGAGAACCACATCCTCCCTATATTTGCTCCTTATTCGACTCTCATATGGTCTAGTTTATGCTAATTAGAGTAGAAAGTTTGAGTTTTAGTCAAACTTCTAGATTGAAACCCGAAACAAGGTTAATTAGAAGTAATTGTGCATAGTAACTTTGTAATACTAAGTTTAATTTATAGTATTTGTACATAAAAACTATGTAATACCATTTTCGACAATTGAAAATCACGTTTTCTCCCCATTTAGGCCATATTTGGCTCTTATAAGGCTGAGTTCAGGCCAATCAGTGTTGAAAGTTTAACTTTTGATCAACCTTTTCAATTAAGATTAGAAATAAGTTTACTTGATAGTATTTATACATAAAAACTATGTAATACAACTCCTGGCTCTTGAAAATCACGATTTCTCCCTATTCTAGCCCAATTTAGCTCCTATGTCGCCTAGTTCAAGCCAATCAGGGATGAAACTTTGATTTTTTAGTCAAACTTCCTAACTAAGACTAGTAGCAAGGTTAATTGATAGTAATTATGCGTAGTAACTATGTAATACTTCTCTTGGCTCTTAAGAACCACGTTTTCTCCCTGTTTGGGCCCTATTCGGCACTTATAAAGCTTAGCTCTGGCCAATTAAGGCCGAAAGTTTGGCTTTTGGTCAAACTTTCTAATTAATACTTGAAATAAGGTTAGTTAGCAGTAATTGTACATATAAACTTTGCAATACTACTCTCGTCTCTTGAATACTACATTTTTCTAATGTTTATTCCTTATTCGGCTCTTACATGGCCTAGTTCAAGTCGATCAAGGCTGAAAGCTTGAATTTCTGTCAAACCTCCCGATTAAGACTAGAAAAAGGTTAATTGGCAGTATTTATACTTAAAACTTATGTTATATAACTCTCTGATCTTAAAAACCATGTTTTCTTCCCTTTTAGGCCCTATTCAACTCTTATATGGTCGTTTAGGCCAATCGGGGATAAAATTTTGACTTTTAGTTTTGCTTCCTAAGTACAACAAGAAACAAGGTTAATCGGTAGGTTTTGTATATCGAATAGTGTAATACCACTCTTGACACTTGAAAATTTTGTTTTCTCCCCGTTTAGGCCTATTCGGCTCTTTATAAAGCCTAGTTCAGGCCAATCAAAGCTGAAAGTTTGACTCTTAGTCAAACTTGTCAATTATGACTAGAAATAAGATTAATTGGTTGTATTTGAATATAAAAACTATGTATTATCATTCCTGGATCTTGAGAACCACATTTTCTCCCTATTGGGCCCTCTTCAACTCATATATATCCTACTTCAGGCCAATCAGGGTGAAAGTTTGACTTTTGGTCAAACTTTCTAATTAAACTAGAAACAAGATTAGATGGCAGTAATTATATATGAAAACTCTGTAATACTACTCTTGGCTCTTAAGAGCCACGTTCTCGCCATGTTTGGGCCCCTATTCGACTCTTCTAAGCCTAATTCAGGAAAATAAGGGTCGGAAGTTTGACTTTTGGTCAAATTTTCCAATTAATACTATAAATAAGGTTAATTGGATATGATTGTACATAGAAACAATATAATACTACTCCCAGATCTTGAGAACCATGTTTTCCCTATGTTTTCCCCAATTCGGAACTTATTGTAAGGCCGAATCCAATCGGTGTTGAAAATTTGGCATTTGGTCAAACTTCAAAATTAAGATTCGAAATAAGTTTAATAGATAATATTTGTACATCAAAACTATGCAATACCACTCTCGGCTCTTAAAAATCGCATTTTCTCCCCCGTTTAGGCCATATTAAACTCTTATAAGGCCTAATTCAGGCCAATCGGGACTGAAAGTTTGAGTTTTGGTCAAACTTTCTAATTAAAACTAAAAACAAGGTTAATTAGTAGCATTTATATATAGAAACTATATAGTATCACTCACAGCTCTTCAAAACCACGTTTTCCCCCCTTTTAGGCCCTATTTGGCTCTTATAAGGCGTAATTCAAACCAATCGGGGCTGAGAGTTTGACTTTTGGTCAAACTCCCCAATTAAGGCTAGAAATAAGGTTAACTGGTAGCATCAGTATATGGAAATAATATAATACCGCTCTCGGCTCTTAAAAATCACATTTTCTCTCATTTGGGCCCTATTTGACTCTTATATGGCCTAGTTCAGGCCAATCGGGAATGAACGTTTGACTTTTTGTCAAACTTTCCAATTAAGACAAAAAATGAGTTAATTTGTAGTAATTGTTTATATAAACTATGTAATACTAATCTTGGCTCTTAAACACTATGTTTTCCTCCCCGTTTTGCCCTACTCAACTCTTATAAGGTCTAGGTTCAGGCCAATCAGTGCTGAAAATTTAACTTTTACCAAACTTCCCCATTAACACTTGAAACAAAGTTAGTTGAAGGTAATTGTACATAGAATCTATATAATACAACTCCCAACTCTTGAGAACCACATTTTTCCCATGTTCGTTCCTTATTCGGCTCCAATAAGACCTAGTGTAGGCCAAAAGGGCTGAAAGTTTGGCTTTAGGTGAAACTTCCCAATTAAGACTTGAAATAAGTTTAACTGATAGTATTTGTATATAAAAACTATGTAAAACTACTCACGACTCTTGAGAACCACATTCTCCCTATATTTGCTCCTTATTCGACTCTCATATGGTCTAGTTCAGGCTAATTAGAGTAGAAAGTTTGAGTTTTAGTCAAACTTCTAGATTGAAACCCGAAACAAGGTTAATTAGAAGTAATTGTGCATAGTAACTTTGTAATACTAAGTTTAATTTATATTATTAGTACATAAAAACTATGTAATACCACTTTCGACAATTGAAAATCACGTTTTCTCCCCGTTTAGGCCATATTTGGCTCTTATAAGGCTGAGTTCAGGCCAATCAGTGTTGAAAGTTTAACTTTTGATCAACCTTTTCAATTAAGTTTAGAAATAAGTTTACTTGATAGTATTTATACATAAAAACTATGTAATACAACTCCTGGCTCTTGAAAATCACGATTTCTCCCTATTCTAGCCCAATTTAGCTCCTATGTCGCCTAGTTCAAGCCAATCAGGGATGAAACTTTGATTTTTTAGTCAAACTTCCTAACTAAGACTAGTAGCAAGGTTAATTGATAGTAATTATGCGTAGTAACTATGTAATACTTCTCTTAGCTCTTTTGGTCAAACTTTCTAATTAAGACTAGAAACAAAATTAGATGGCAGTAATTGTATATGAAAACTCTGTAATACTACTCTTGGCTCTTAAGAGCCACGTTCTCGCCATGTTTGGGCCCCTATTCGACTCTTCTAAGCCTAATTCAGGCCAATAAGGGTCGGAAGTTTGACTTTTGGTCAAATTTTCCAATTAATACTATAAATAAGGTTAATTGGATATGATTGTACATAGAAACAATATAATACTACTCCCAGATCTTGAGAACCATGTTTTCCCTATGTTTTCCCCAATTCGGAACTTATTGTAAGGCCGAATCCAATCGGTGTTGAAAGTTTGGCATTTGGTCAAACTTCAAAATTAAGATTCGAAATAAGTTTAATAGATAATATTTGTACATCAAAACTATGCAATACCACTCTCGGCTCTTAAAAATCGCATTTTCTCCCCCGTTTAGGCCATATTAAACTCTTATAAGGCCTAATTCAGACCAATCGGGACTGAAAGTTTGAGTTTTGGTCAAACTTTCTAATTAAAACTAAAAACAAGGTTAATTAGTAGCATTTATATATAGAAACTATATAGTACCACTCACAGCTCTTCAAAACCACGTTTTCCCCCCTTTTAGGCCCTATTTGGCTCTTATAAGGCGTAATTCAAACCAATCGGGCTGAGAGTTTGACTTTTGGTCAAACTCCCCAATTAAGGCTAGAAATAAGGTTAACTGGTAGCATCGGTATATGGAAATAATATAATACCGCTCTCGGCTCTTAAAAATCACATTTTCTCTCATTTGGGCCATATTTGACTCTTATATGGCCTAGTTCAGGCCAATCGGGAATGAACGTTTGACTTTTTGCCAAACTTTCCAATTAAGACAAAAAATGAGTTAATTTGTAGTAATTGTTTATATAAACTATGTAATACTAATCTCGGCTCTTAAACACTATGTTTTCCTCCCCGTTTTGCCCTACTCAACTCTTATAAGGTCTAGTTCAGGCCAATCAGTGCTGAAAATTTAACTTTTACCAAACTTCCCCATTAACACTTGAAACAAAGTTAGTTGAAGGTAATTGTACATAGAATCTATATAATACAACTCCCAACTCTTGAGAACCACATTTTTCCCATGTTCGTTCCTTATTCGGCTCCAATAAGACCTAGTGTAGGCCAAAAGGGCTGAAAGTTTGGCTTTAGGAAACTTCCCAATTAAGACTTGAAATAAGTTTAACTGATAGTATTTGTATATAAAAACTATGTAAAACAACTCACGACTCTTGAGAACCACATTCTCCCTATATTTTCTCCTTATTCGACTCTCATATGGTCTAGTTCAGGCTAATTAGAGTAGAAAGTTTGAGTTTTAGTCAAACTTCTAGATTGAAACCCGAAACAAGGTTAATTAGAAGTAATTGTGCATAGTAACTTTGTAATACTAAGTTTAATTTATAGTATTTGTACATAAAAACTATGTAATACCACTTTCGACAATTGAAAATCACGTTTTCTCCCCGTTTAGGCCATATTTGGCTCTTATAAGGCTGAGTTCAGGCTAATCAGTGTTGAAAGTTTAACTTTTGATCAACCTTTTCAATTAAGATTAGAAATAAGTTTACTTGATAGTATTTATACATAAAAACTATGTAATACAACTCCTGGCTCTTGAAAATCACGATTTCTCCCTATTCTAGCCCAATTTAGCTCCTATGTCGCCTAGTTCAAGCCAATCAGGGATGAAACTTTGATTTTTTAGTCAAACTTCCTAACTAAGACTAGTAGCAAGGTTAATTGATAGTAATTATGCGTAGTAACTATGTAATACTTCTCTTGGCTCTTAAGAACCACGTTTTCTCCCTGTTTGGGCCCTATTCGGCACTTATAAAGCTTAGCTCTGGCCAATAAGGCCGAAAGTTTGGCTTTTGGTCAAACGTTCTAATTAATACTTGAAATAAGGTTAGTTAGCAGTAATTGTACATAGAAACTTTGCAATACTACTCTCGTCTCTTGAATACTACATTTTTCTAATGTTTATTCCTTATTCGGCTCTTACATGGCCTAGTTCAAGTCGATCAAGGCTGAAAGCTTGAATTTCTGTCAAACCTCCCGATTAAGACTAGAAAAAGGTTAATTGGCAGTATTTATACTTAAAACTTATGTTATATAACTCTCTGATCTTAAGAACCATATTTTCTTCCCTTTTAGGCCCTATTCAACTCTTATATGGTCGTTTAGGCCAATCGGGGATAAAATTTTGACTTTTAGTTTTACTTCCTAAGTACAATAAGAAACAAGGTTAATCGGTAGGTTTTGTATATCGAATGGTGTAATACCACTCTTGACACTTGAAAATTTTGTTCTCTCCCCGTTTAGGCCTATTCGGCTCTTTATAAAGCCTAGTTCAGGCCAATCAAAGCTGAAAGTTTGACTCTTAGTCAAACTTGTCAATTATGACTAGAAATAAGATTAATTGGTTGTATTTGAATATAAAAACTATGTATTATCATTCCTGGATCTTGAGAACCACATTTTCTCCCCATTGGGCCCTCTTCAACTCATATATATCCTACTTCAGGCCAATCAGGGTGAAAGTTTGACTTTTGGTCAAACTTTCTAATTAAGACTAGAAACAAGATTAGATGGCAGTAATTGTATATGAAAACTCTGTAATACTACTCCTGGCTCTTAAGAGCCACATTTTCGCCATGTTTGGGCCCCTATATTACTCTTTTAAGCCTAATTCAGGCCAATAAGGGTCGAAGTTTGACTTTTGGTCAAATTTCCCAATTAATACTATAAACAAGGTTAATTGGATATGATTGTACATAGAAACAATATAATACTACTCCCAGATCTTGAGAACCATGTTTTCCCTATGTTTTCCCCAATTCAGAACTTATTATAAGGCCTAATCCAATCGGGGTTAAAAGTTTGGCATTTGGTCAAACTTCAAAATTAAGATTCGAAATAAGTTTAATAGATAATATTTGTACATCAAAACTATGCAATACCACTCTCGGCTCTTAAAAATCGCGTTTTATCCCCGTTTAGGCCATATTAAACTCTTATAAGGCCTAATTCAGGCCAATCGGGACTGAAAGTTTGAGTTTTGGTCAAACTTTCTAATTAAAACTAAAAACAAGGTTAATTAGTAGCATTTATAGATAGAAACTATATAGTACCACTCACAGCTCTTCAAAACCACGTTCCCCCCCCCCTTTTAGGCCCTATTTGGCTCTTATAAGCCGTAATTCAAACCAATCGGGGCTGAAAGTTTGACATTTGGTCAAACTCCCCAATTAAGGCTAGAAATAAGGTTAAATGGTAGCATCGGTGTATAGAAATAATATAATACCGCTCTCGGCTATTAAAAATCACATTTTATCTCATTTGGGCCCTATTTGACTCTTATATGGCCTAGTTCAGGCCAATCGGGATGAACGTTTGACTTTTTGCCAAACTTTCCAATTAAGACAAAAATGAGTTAATTTGTAGTAATTGTTTATATAAACTATGTAATACTAATCTCGGCTCTTAAACACTATGTTTTCCTCCCCGTTTTGCCCTACTCAACTCTTATAAGGTCTAGTTCAGGCCAATCAGTGATGAAAATTTAACTTTTACCAAACTTCCCCATTAACACTTGAAACAAAGTTAGTTGAAGGTAATTGTACATAGAATCTATATAATACAACTCCCAACTCTTGAGAACCACATTTTTCCCATGTTCGTTCCTTATTCGGCTCCAATAAGACCTAGTGTAGGCCAAAAGGGCTGAAAGTTTGGCTTTAGGTGAAACTTCCCAATTAAGACTTGAAATAAGTTTAACAGATAGTATTTGTATATAAAAACTATGTAAAACTACTCACGACTCTTGAGAACCACATCCTCCCAATATTTGCTCCTTATTCGACTCTCATATGGTCTAGTTTATGCTAATTAGAGTAGAAAGTTTGAGTTTTAGTCAAACTTCTAGATTGAAACCCAAAACAAGGTTAATTAGAAGTAATTGTGCATAGTAACTTTGTAATACTAAGTTTAATTTATAGTATTTGTACATAAAAACTATGTAATACCATTTTCGACAATTGAAAATCACGTTTTCTCCCCATTTAGGCCATATTTGGCTCTTATAAGGCTGAGTTCAGGCCAATCAGTGTTGAAAGTTTAACTTTTGATCAACCTTTTCAATTAAGATTAGAAATAAGTTTACTTGATAGTATTTATACATAAAAACTATGTAATACAACTCCTGGCTCTTGAAAATCACGATTTCTCCCTATTCTAGCCCAATTTAGCTCCTATGTCGCCTAGTTCAAGCCAATCAGGGATGAAACTTTGATTTTTTAGTCAAACTTCCTAACTAAGACTAGTAGCAAGGTTAATTGATAGTAATTATGCGTAGTAACTATGTAATACTTCTCTTGGCTCTTAAGAACCACGTTTTCTCCCTGTTTGGGCCCTATTCGGCACTTATAAAGCTTAGCTCTGGCCAATTAAGGCCGAAAGTTTGGCTTTTGGTCAAACTTTCTAATTAATACTTGAAATAAGGTTAGTTAGCAGTAATTGTACATATAAACTTTGCAATACTACTCTCGTCTCTTGAATACTACATTTTTCTAATGTTTATTCCTTATTCGGCTCTTACATGGCCTAGTTCAAGTCGATCAAGGCTGAAAGCTTGAATTTCTGTCAAACCTCCCGATTAAGACTAGAAAAAGGTTAATTGGCAGTATTTATACTTAAAACTTATGTTATATAACTCTCTGATCTTAAAAACCATGTTTTCTTCCCTTTTAGGCCCTATTCAACTCTTATATGGTCGTTTAGGCCAATCGGGGATAAAATTTTGACTTTTAGTTTTGCTTCCTAAGTACAACAAGAAACAAGGTTAATCGGTAGGTTTTGTATATCGAATGGTGTAATACCACTCTTGACACTTGAAAATTTTGTTTTCTCCCCGTTTAGGCCTATTCGGCTCTTTATAAAGCCTAGTTCAGGCCAATCAAAGCTGAAAGTTTGACTCTTAGTCAAACTTGTCAATTATGACTAGAAATAAGATTAATTGGTTGTATTTGAATATAAAAACTATGTATTATCATTCCTGGATCTTGAGAACCACATTT
Organism: Agave tequilana; assembly: GCA_038442645.1. NCBI lineage: Eukaryota > Viridiplantae > Streptophyta > Magnoliopsida > Asparagales > Asparagaceae > Agave > Agave tequilana. The sequence goes on from JAVJIF010024496.1 coordinate 29,087, forward strand.
TCTCCCTATTGGGCCCTCTTCAACTCATATATATCCTACTTCAGGCCAATCAGGGTGAAAGTTTGACTTTTGGTCAAACTTTCTAATTAAGACTAGAAACAAGATTAGATGGCAGTAATTATATATGAAAACTCTGTAATACTACTCTTGGCTCTTAAGAGCCACGTTCTCGCCATGTTTGGGCCCCTATTCGACTCTTCTAAGCCTAATTCAGGAAAATAAGGGTCGGAAGTTTGACTTTTGGTCAAATTTTCCAATTAATACTATAAATAAGGTTAATTGGATATGATTGTACATAGAAACAATATAATACTACTCCCAGATCTTGAGAACCATGTTTTCCCTATGTTTTCCCCAATTCGGAACTTATTGTAAGGCCGAATCCAATCGGTGTTGAAAATTTGGCATTTGGTCAAACTTCAAAATTAAGATTCGAAATAAGTTTAATAGATAATATTTGTACATCAAAACTATGCAATACCACTCTCGGCTCTTAAAAATCGCATTTTCTCCCCGTTTAGGCCATATTAAACTCTTATAAGGCCTAATTCAGGCCAATCGGGACTGAAAGTTTGAGTTTTGGTCAAACTTTCTAATTAAAACTAAAAACAAGGTTAATTAGTAGCATTTATATATAGAAACTATATAGTATCACTCACAGCTCTTCAAAACCACGTTTTCCCCCCTTTTAGGCCCTATTTGGCTCTTATAAGGCGTAATTCAAACCAATCGGGGCTGAGAGTTTGACTTTTGGTCAAACTCCCCAATTAAGGCTAGAAATAAGGTTAACTGGTAGCATCAGTATATGGAAATAATATAATACCGCTCTCGGCTCTTAAAATCACATTTTCTCTCATTTGGGCCCTATTTGACTCTTATATGGCCTAGTTCAGGCCAATCGGGAATGAACGTTTGACTTTTTGTCAAACTTTCCAATTAAGACAAAAAATGAGTTAATTTGTAGTAATTGTTTATATAAACTATGTAATACTAATCTCGGCTCTTAAACACTATGTTTTCCTCCCCGTTTTGCCCTACTCAACTCTTATAAGGTCTAGGTTCAGGCCAATCAGTGCTGAAAATTTAACTTTTACCAAACTTCCCCATTAACACTTGAAACAAAGTTAGTTGAAGGTAATTGTACATAGAATCTATATAATACAACTCCCAACTCTTGAGAACCACATTTTTCCCATGTTCGTTCCTTATTCGGCTCCAATAAGACCTAGTGTAGGCCAAAAGGGCTGAAAGTTTGGCTTTAGGTGAAACTTCCCAATTAAGACTTGAAATAAGTTTAACTGATAGTATTTGTATATAAAAACTATGTAAAACTACTCACGACTCTTGAGAACCACATTCTCCCTATATTTGCTCCTTATTCGACTCTCATATGGTCTAGTTCAGGCTAATTAGAGTAGAAAGTTTGAGTTTTAGTCAAACTTCTAGATTGAAACCCGAAACAAGGTTAATTAGAAGTAATTGTGCATAGTAACTTTGTAATACTAAGTTTAATTTATAGTATTAGTACATAAAAACTATGTAATACCACTTTCGACAATTGAAAATCACGTTTTCTCCCCGTTTAGGCCATATTTGGCTCTTATAAGGCTGAGTTCAGGCCAATCAGTGTTGAAAGTTTAACTTTGATCAACCTTTTCAATTAAGTTTAGAAATAATTTACTTGATAGTATTTATACATAAAAACTATGTAATACAACTCCTGGCTCTTGAAAATCACGATTTCTCCCTATTCTAGCCCAATTTAGCTCATATGTCGCCTAGTTCAAGCCAATCAGGGATGAAACTTTGATTTTTTAGTCAAACTTCCTAACTAAGACTAGTAGCAAGGTTAATTGATAGTAATTATGCGTAGTAACTATGTAATACTTCTCTTAGCTCTTTTGGTCAAACTTTCTAATTAAGACTAGAAACAAGATTAGATGGCAGTAATTGTATATGAAAACTCTGTAATACTACTCTTGGCTCTTAAGAGCCACGTTCTCGCCATGTTTGGGCCCCTATTCGACTCTTCTAAGCCTAATTCAGGCCAATAAGGGTCGGAAGTTTGACTTTTGGTCAAATTTCCAATTAATACTATAAATAAGGTTAATTGGATATGATTGTACATAGAAACAATAATACTACTCCCAGATCTTGAGAACCATGTTTTCCCTATGTTTTCCCCAATTTGGAACTTATTGTAAGGCCGAATCCAATCGGTGTTGAAAGTTTGGCATTTGGTCAAACGTCAAAATAAGATTCGAAATAAGTTTAATAGATAATATTTGTACATCAAAACTATGCAATACCACTCTCGGCTCTTAAAAATCGCATTTTCTCCCCCGTTTAGGCCATATTAAACTCTTATAAGGCCTAATTCAGGCCAATCGGGACTGAAAGTTTGAGTTTTGGTCAAACTTTCTAATTAAAACTAAAAACAAGGTTAATTAGTAGCATTTATATATAGAAACTATATAGTACCACTCACAGCTCTTCAAAACCACGTTTTCCCCCTTTTAGGCCCTATTTGGCTCTTATAAGGCGTAATTCAAACCAATCGGGGCTGAGAGTTTGACTTTTGGTCAAACTCCCCAATTAAGGCTAGAAATAAGGTTAACTGGTAGCATCGGTATATGGAAATAATATAATACCGCTTTCGGCTCTTAAAAATCACATTTTCTCTCATTTGGGCCCTATTTGACTCTTATATGGCCTAGTTCAGGCCAATCGGGAATGAACGTTTGACTTTTTGCCAAACTTTCCAATTAAGACAAAAAATGAGTTAATTTGTAGTAATTGTTTATATAAACTATGTAATACTAATCTCGGCTCTTAAACACTATGTTTTCCTCCCCGTTTTGCCCTACTCAACTCTTATAAGGTCTAGTTCAGGCCAATCAGTGCTGAAAATTTAACTTTTACCAAACTTCCCCATTAACACTTGAAACAAAGTTAGTTGAAGGTAATTGTACATAGAATCTATATAATACAACTCCCAACTCTTGAGAACCACATTTTTCCCATGTTCGTTCCTTATTCGGCTCCAATAAGACCTAGTGTAGGCCAAAAGGGCTGAAAGTTTGGCTTTAGGTAAACTTCCCAATTAAGACTTGAAATAAGTTTAACTGATAGTATTTGTATATAAAAACTATGTAAAACACTCACGACTCTTGAGAACCACATTCTCCCTATATTTTCTCCTTATTCGACTCTCATATGGTCTAGTTCAGGCTAATTAGTGTAGAAAGTTTGAGTTTTAGTCAAACTTCTAGATTGAAACCCGAAACAAGGTTAATTAGAAGTAATTGTGCATAGTAACTTTGTAATACTAAGTTTAATTTATAGTATTTGTACATAAAAACTATGTAATACCACTTTCGACAATTGAAAATCACGTTTTCTCCCCGTTTAGGCCATATTTGGCTCTTATAAGGCTGAGTTCAGGCTAATCAGTGTTGAAAGTTTAACTTTTGATCAACCTTTTCAATTAAGATTAGAAATAAGTTTACTTGATAGTATTTATACATAAAAACTATGTAATACAACTCCTGACTCTTGAAAATCACGATTTCTCCCTATTCTAGCCCAATTTAGCTCCTATGTCGCCTAGTTCAAGCCAATCAGGGATGAAACTTTGATTTTTTAGTCAAACTTCCTAACTAAGACTAGTAGCAAGGTAATTGATAGTAATTATGCGTAGTAACTATGTAATACTTCTCTTGGCTCTTAAGAACCACGTTTTCTCCCTGTTTGGGCCCTATTCGGCACTTATAAAGCTTAGCTCTGGCCAATAAGGCCGAAAGTTTGGCTTTTGGTCAAACTTTCTAATTAATACTTGAAATAAGGTTAGTTAGCAGTAATTGTACATAGAAACTTTGCAATACTACTCTCGTCTCTTGAATACTACATTTTTCTAATGTTTATTCCTTATTCGGCTCTTACATGGCCTAGTTCAAGTCGATCAAGGCTGAAAGCTTGAATTTCTGTCAAACCTCCCGATTAAGACTAGAAAAAGGTTAATTGGCAGTATTTATACTTAAAACTTATGTTATATAACTCTCTGATCTTAAGAACCATATTTTCTTCCCTTTTAGGCCCTATTCAACTCTTATATGGTCGTTTAGGCCAATCGGGGATAAAATTTGACTTTTAGTTTACTTCCTAAGTACAATAAGAAACAAGGTTAATCGGTAGGTTTTGTATATCGAATGGTGTAATACCACTCTTGACACTTGAAAATTTTGTTTTCTCCCCGTTTAGGCCTATTCGGCTCTTTATAAAGCCTAGTTCAGGCCAATCAAAGCTGAAAGTTTGACTCTTAGTCAAACTTGTCAATTATGACTAGAAATAAGATTAATTGGTTGTATTTGAATATAAAAACTATGTATTATCATTCCTGGATCTTGAGAACCACATTTTCTCCCCATTGGGCCCTCTTCAACTCATATATATCCTACTTCAGGCCAATCAGGGTGAAAGTTTGACTTTTGGTCAAACTTTCTAATTAAGACTAGAAACAAGATTAGATGGCAGTAATTGTATATGAAAACTCTGTAATACTACTCCTGGCTCTTAAGAGCCACGTTTTCGCCATGTTTGGGCCCCTATATTACTCTTTAAGCCTAATTCAGGCCAATAAGGGTCTGAAGTTTGACTTTTGGTCAAATTTCCCAATTAATACTATAAACAAGGTTAATTGGATATGATTGTACATAGAAACAATATAATACTACTCCCAGATCTTGAGAACCATGTTTTCCCTATGTTTTCCCCAATTCAGAACTTATTATAAGGCCTAATCCAATCGGGGTTAAAAGTTTGGCATTTGGTCAAACTTCAAAATTAAGATTCGAAATAAGTTTAATAGATAATATTTGTACATCAAAACTATGCAATACCACTCTCGGCTCTTAAAAATCGCGTTTTATCCCCGTTTAGGCCATATTAAACTCTTATAAGGCCTAATTCAGGCCAATCGGGACTGAAAGTTTGAGTTTTGGTCAAACTTTCTAATTAAAACTAAAACAAGGTTAATTAGTAGCATTTATATATAGAAACTATATAGTACCACTCACAGCTCTTCAAAACCACGTTCCCCCCCCCTTTTAGGCCCTATTTGGCTCTTATAAGGCGTAATTCAAACCAATCGGGGCTGAAAGTTTGACATTTGGTCAAACTCCCCAATTAAGGCTAGAAATAAGGTTAAATGGTAGCATCGGTGTATAGAAATAATATAATACCGCTCTCGGCTATTAAAAATCACATTTTCTCTCATTTGGGCCCTATTTGACTCTTATATGGCCTAGTTCAGGCCAATCGGAATGAACGTTTGACTTTTTGCCAAACTTTCCAATTAAGACAAAAAATGAGTTAATTTGTAGTAATTGTTTATATAAACTATGTAATACTAATCTCGGCTCTTAAACACTATGTTTTCCTCCCCGTTTTGCCCTACTCAACTCTTATAAGGTCTAGTTCAGGCCAATCAGTGATGAAAATTTAACTTTTACCAAACTTCCCCATTAACACTTGAAACAAAGTTAGTTGAAGGTAATTGTACATAGAATCTATATAATACAACTCCCAACTCTTGAGAACCACATTTTTCCCATGTTCGTTCCTTATTCGGCTCCAATAAGACCTAGTGTAGGCCAAAAGGGCTGAAAGTTTGGCTTTAGGTGAAACTTCCAATTAAGACTTGAAATAAGTTTAACTGATAGTATTTGTATATAAAAACTATGTAAAACTACTCACGACTCTTGAGAACCACATTCTCCCTATATTTGCTCCTTATTCGACTCTCATATGGTCTAGTTCAGGCTAATTAGAGTAGAAAGTTTGAGTTTTAGTCAAACTTCTAGATTGAAACCCGAAACAAGGTTAATTAGAAGTAATTGTGCATAGTAACTTTGTAATACTAAGTTTAATTTATAGTATTTGTACATAAAAACTATGTAATACCACTTTCGACAATTGAAAATCACGTTTTCTCCCCGTTTAGGCCATATTTGGCTCTTATAAGGCTGAGTTCAGGCCAATCAGTGTTGAAAGTTTAACTTTTGATCAACCTTTTCAATTAAGATTAGAAATAAGTTTACTTGATAGTATTTATACATAAAAACTATGTAATACAACTCCTGGCTCTTGAAAATCACGATTTCTCCCTATTCTAGCCTAATTTAGCTCCTATGTCGCCTAGTTCAAGCCAATCAGGGATGAAACTTTGATTTTTTAGTCAAACTTCCTAACTAAGACTAGTAGCAAGGTTAATTGATAGTAATTATGCGTAGTAACTATGTAATACTTCTCTTGGCTCTTAAGAACCACGTTTTCTCCCTGTTTGGGCCCTATTCGGCACTTATAAAGCTTAGCTCTGGCCAATTAAGGCCGAAAGTTTGGCTTTTGGTCAAACTTTCTAATTAATACTTGAAATAAGGTTAGTTAGCAGTAATTGTACATAGAAACTTTGCAATACTACTCTCGTCTCTTGAATACTACATTTTTCTAATGTTTATTCCTATTCGGCTCTTACATGGCCTAGTTCAAGTCGATCAAGGCTGAAAGCTTGAATTTCTGTCAAACCTCCCGATTAAGACTAGAAAAAGGTTAATTGGCAGTATTTATACTTAAAACTTATGTTATATAACTCTCTGATCTTAAGAACCATGTTTTCTTCCCTTTTAGGCCCTATTCAACTCTTATATGGTCGTTTAGGCCAATCGGGGATAAAATTTTGACTTTTAGTTTTGCTTCCTAAGTACAACAAGAAACAAGGTTAATCGGTAGGTTTTGTATATCGAATGGTGTAATACCACTCTTGACACTTGAAAATTTTGTTTTCTCCCCGTTTAGGCCTATTCGGCTCTTTATAAAGCCTAGTTCAGGCCAATCAAAGCTGAAAGTTTGACTCTTAGTCAAACTTGTCAATTATGACTAGAAATAAGATTAATTGGTTGTATTTGAATATAAAAACTATGTATTATCATTCCTGGATCTTGAGAACCACATTTTCTCCCCATTGGGCCCTCTTCAACTCATATATATCCTAGTTCAGGCCAATCAGGGTGAAAGTTTGACTTTTGGTCAAACTTTCTAATTAAGACTAGAAACAAGATTAGATGGCAGTAATTGTATATGAAAACTCTGTAATACTACTCTGGCTCTTAAGAGCCACGTTCTCGCCATGTTTGGGCCCCTATTCGACTCTTCTAAGCCTAATTCAGGCCAATAAGGGTCGGAAGTTTGACTTTTGGTCAAATTTCCCAATTAATACTATAAACAAGGTTAATTGGATATGATTGTACATAGAAACAATATAATACTACTCCCAGATCTTGAGAACCATGTTTTCCCTATGTTTTCCCCAATTCGGAACTTATTGTAAGGCCTAATCCAATCGGTGTTGAAAGTTTGGCATTTGGTCAAACTTCAAAATTAAGATTCGAAATAAGTTTAATAGATAATATTTGTACATCAAAACTATGCAATACCACTCTCGGCTCTTAAAAATCGCGTTTTCTCCCCCGTTTAGGCCATATTAAACTCTTATAAGGCCTAATTCAGGCCAATCGGGACTGAAAGTTTGAGTTTTGGTCAAACTTTCTAATTAAAACTAAAAACAAGGTTAATTAGTAGCATTTATATATAGAAACTATATAGTACCACTCACAGCTCTTATAAGGCGTAATTCAAACCAATCGGGGCTGAGAGTTTGACATTTGGTCAAACTCCCCAATTAAGGCTAGAAATAAGGTTAACTGGTAGCATCGGTGTATAGAAATAATATAATACCGCTCTCGGCTCTTAAAAATCACATTTTCTCTCATTTGGGCCCTATTTGACTCTTATATGGCCTAGTTCAGGCCAATCGGGAATGAACGTTTGACTTTTTGCCAAACTTCTCCAATTAAGACAAAAATGAGATAATTTGTAGTAATTGTTTATATAAACTATGTAATACTAATCTCGGCTCTTGAACACTATGTTTTCCTCCCCGTTTTGCCCTACTCAACTCTTATAAGGTCTAGTTCAGGCCAATCAGTGCTGAAAATTTAACTTTTACCAAACTTCCCCATTAACACTTGAAACAAAGTTAGTTGAAGGTAATTGTACATAGAATCTATATAATACAACTCCCAACTCTTGAGAACCACATTTTTCCCATGTTTGTTCCTTATTCGGCTCCAATAAGACCTAGTGTAGGCCAAAAGGGCTGAAAGTTTGGCTTTGGGTGAAACTTCCCAATTAAGACTTGAAATAAGTTTAACTGATAGTATTTGTACATAAAAACTATGTAAAACTACTCTCGACTCTTGAGAACCACATTCTCCCTATATTTGCTCCTTATTCGACTCTCATATGGTCTAGTTCAGGCTAATTGGTAGAAAGTTTGAGTTTTAGTCAAACTTCTAGATTGAAACCCGAAACAAGGTTAATTAGAAGTAATTGTGCATAGTAACTTTGTAATACTAAGTTTAATTTATAGTATTTGTACATAAAAAACTATGTAATACCACTTTCGACAATTGAAAATCACGTTTTCTCCCCGTTTAGGCCATATTTGGCTCTTATAAGGCTGAGTTCAGGCCAATCAGTGTTGAAAGTTTAACTTTTGATCAACCTTTTCAATTAAGATTAGAAATAAGTTTACTTGATAGTATTTATACATAAAAACTATGTAATACAACTCCTGGCTCTTGAAAATCACGATTTCTCCCTATTCTAGCCCTATTTAGCTCCTATATGGCCTAGTTCAAGCCAATCAGGGATGAAACTTTGATTTTTTAGTCAAACTTCCTAATTAAGACTAGTAGCAAGGTTAATTGATAGTAATTATGCGTAGTAACTATGTAATACTTCTCTTGGCTCTTAAGAACCACGTTTTCTCCCTGTTTGGCCCTACTCGGCACTTATAAAGCTTAGCTCTGGCCAATTAAGGCCGAAAGTTTGGCTTTTGGTCAAACTTTCTAATTAATACTTGAAATAAGGTTAGTTAGCAGTAATTGTACATAGAACTTTGCAATACTACTCTCGTCTCTTGAATACTACATTTTTCTAATGTTTATTCCCTATTCGGCTCTTACATGGCCTAGTTCAGGTCGATCAAGGCTGAAAGCTTGAATTTCTGTCAAACCTCCCGATTAAGACTAGAAAAAGGTTATTGGTAGTATTTATACTTAAAAATTATGTTATATACTCTCTGATCTTAAGAACCATGTTTCTTCCCTTTTAGGCCCTATTCAACTCTTATATGGCCGTTTAGGCCAATCGGGGATAAAATTTTGACTTTTAGTTAAACTTCCTAAGTACAACAAGACAAGGTTAATCGGTAGGTTTTGTATATAGAATGGTGTAATACCACTCTTGACACTTGAAAATTTTGTTTTCTCCCCGTTTAGGCCTATTCGGCTCTTTATAAAGCCTAGTTCAGGCCAATCAAAGCTGAAAGTTTGACTCTTAGTCAAACTTGTCAATTATGACTAGAATAAGATTAATTGGTTGTATTTGAATATAAAACTATGTATTATCATTCCTGATCTTGAGAACCACATTTTCTCCCCATTGGGCCCTCTTCAACTCATATATATCCTAGTTCAGGCCAATCAGGGTGAAAGTTTGACTTTTGGTCAAACTTTCTAATTAAGACTAGAAACAAGATTAGATGGCAGTAATTATATAAAAACTCTGTAATACTACTCCTGCTCTTAAGAGCCACGTTCTCGCCATGTTTGGGCCCCTATTCGACTCTTCTAAGCCTAATTCAGGCCAATAAGGGTCGGAAGTTTGACTTTTGGTCAAATTTTCCAATTAATACTATAAACAAGGTTAATTGGATATGATTGTACATAGAAACAATATAATACTACTCCCAGATCTTGAGAACCATGTTTTCCCTATGTTTTCCCCTATTCGGAACTTATTATAAGGCTAATCCAATCGGGGTTGAAAGTTTGGCATTTGGTCAAACTTCAAAATTAAGATTCGAAATAAGTTTAATAGATAATATTTGTACATCAAAACTATGCAATACCACTCTCGGCTCTTAAAAATCGCGTTTTCTCCCCGTTTAGGCCATATTAAACTCTTATAAGGCCTAATTCAGGCCAATCGGGACTGAAAGTTTGAGTTTTGGTCAAACTTTCTAATTAAAACTAAAAACAAGGTTAATTAGTAGCATTTATATATAGAAACTATATAGTACCACTCACAGCTCTTCAAAACCACGTTTTCCCCCCTTTTAGGCCCTATTTGGCTCTTATAAGGCGTAATTCAAACCAATCGGGGCTGAGAGTTTGACTTTTGGTCAAACTCCCCAATTAAGGCTAGAAATAAGGTTAACTGGTAGCATCGGTATATGGAAATAATATAATACCACTCTCGGCTCTTAAAAATCACATTTTCTCTCATTTGGGCCCTATTTGGCTCTTATATGGCCTAGTTCAGGCCAATCGGGAATGAACTTAAGACAAAAATGAGTTAATTTGTAGTAATTGTTTATATAAACTATGTAATACTAATCTCGGCTCTTAACACTATGTTTTCCTCCCCGTTTTGCCCTACTCAACTCTTATAAGGTCTAGTTCAGGCCAATCAGTGCTGAAAATTTAACTTTTACCAAACTTCCCCATTAACACTTGAAACAAAGTTAGTTGGAGGTAATTGTACATAGATCTATATAATACAACTCCCAACTCTTGAGAACCACATTTTTCCCATGTTCGTTCCTTATTCGGCTCCAATAAGACCTAGTGTAGGCCAAAAGGGCTGAAAGTTTGGCTTTAGGTGAAACTTCCCAATTAAGACTTGAAATAAGTTTAACTGATAGTATTTGTACATAAAAACTATGTAAAATACTCTCGACTCTTGAGAACCACATTCTCCCTATATTTGCTCCTTATTCGACTCTCATATGGTCTAGTTCAGGCTAATTGGGGTTGAAAGTTTGAGTTTTAGTCAAACTTCTAGATTGAAACCCGAAACAAGGTTAATTAGAAGTAATTGTGCATAGTAACTTTGTAATACTAAGTTTAATTTATAGTATTTGTACATAAAAACTATGTAATACCACTTTCGACAATTGAAAATCACGTTTTCTCCCCGTTTAGGCCATATTTGGCTCTTATAAGGCTGAGTTCAGGCCAATCAGTGTTGAAAGTTTAACTTTTGATCAACCTTTTCAATTAAGATTAGAAATAAGTTTACTTGATAGTATTTATACATAAAAACTATGTAATACAACTCCTGGCTCTTGAAAATCACGATTTCTCCCTATTCTAGCCCAATTTAGCTCCTATGTCGCCTAGTTCAAGCCAATCAGGGATGAAACTTTGATTTTTTAGTCAAACTTCCTAATTAAGACTAGTAGCAAGGTTAATTGATAGTAATTATGCGTAGTAACTATGTAATACTTCTCTTGGCTCTTAAGAACCACGTTTTCTCCCTGTTTGGGCCCTACCGGCACTTATAAAGCTTAGCTCTGGCCAATTAAGGCCGAAAGTTTGGCTTTTGGTCAAACTTTCTAATTAATACTTGAAATAAGGTTATTAGCAGTAATTGTACATAGAAACTTTGCAATACTACTCTCGTCTCTTGAATACTACATTTTTCTAATGTTTATTCCTTATTCGGCTCTTACATGGCCTAGTTCAGTCGATCAAGGCTGAAAGCTTGAATTTCTGTCAAACTTCCCGATTAAGACTAGAAAAAGGTTAATTGGCAGTATTTATACTTAAAACTTATGTTATATAACTCTCTGATCTTAAGAACCATGTTTTCTTCCCTTTTAGGCCCTATTCAACTCTTATATGGTCCGTTTAGGCCAATCGGGGATAAAATTTTGACTTTTAGTTTTACTTCCTAAGTACAACAAGAAACAAGGTTAATCGGTAGGTTTTGTATATAGAATGGTGTAATACCACTCTTGACACTTGAAAATTTTGTTTTCTCCCCGTTTAGGCCTATTCGGCTCTTTATAAAGCCTAGTTCAGGCCAATCAAAGCTGAAAGTTTGACTCTTAGTCAAACTTGTCAATTATGACTAGAAATAAGATTAATTGGTTGTATTTGAATATAAAAACTATGTATTATCATTCCTGGATCTTGAGAACCACATTTTCTCCCCATTGGGCCCTCTTCAACTCATATATATCCTAGTTCAGGCCAATCAGGGTGAAAGTTTGACTTTTGGTCAAACTTTCTAATTAAGACTAGAAACAAGATTAGATGGCAGTAATTGTATATGAAAACTCTGTAATACTACTCCTGGCTCTTAAGAGCCACGTTTTCGCCATGTTTGGGCCCCTATTACTCTTCTAAGCCTAATTCAGGCCAATAAGGGTCGGAAGTTTGACTTTTGGTCAAATTTCCCAATTAATACTATAAACAAGGTTAATTGGATATGATTGTACATAGAAACAATATAATACTACTCCCAGATCTTGAGAACCATGTTTTCCCTATGTTTTCCCCTATTCGGAACTTATTATAAGGCCTAATCCAATCGGGGTTAAAGTTTGGCATTTGGTCAAACTTCAAAATTAAGATTCGAAATAAGTTTAATAGATAATATTTGTACATCAAAACTATGCAATACCACTCTCGGCTCTTAAAAATCGCGTTTTCTCCCCGTTTAGGCCATATTAAACTCTTATAAGGCCTAATTCAGGCCAATCGGGACTGAAAGTTTGAGTTTTGGTCAAACTTTCTAATTAAAACTAAAAACAAGGTTAATTAGTAGCATTTATAGATAGAAACTATATAGTACCACTCACAGCTCTTCAAAACCACGTTTCCCCCCCTTTTAGGCCCTATTTGGCTCTTATAAGGCGTAATTCAAACCAATCGGGGCTGAGAGTTTGACTTTTGGTCAAACTCCCCAATTAAGGCTAGAAATAAGGTTAACTGGTAGCATCGGTGTATAGAAATAATATAATACCACTCTCGGCTCTTAAAAACACATTTTCTCTCATTTGGGCCCTATTTGGCTCTTATATGGCCTAGTTCAGGCCAATCGGGAATGAACGTTTGACTTTTGGCCAAACTTTCCAATTAAGACAAAAAACGAGATAATTTGTAGTAATTGTTTATATAACTATGTAATAATACTAATCTCGGCTCTTGAACACTATGTTTTCTCCCCGTTTTGCCCTACTCAACTCTTATAAGGTCTAGTTCAGGCCAATCAGTGCTGAAAATTAACTTTTACCAAACTTCCCCATTAACACTTGAAACAAAGTTAGTTGGAGGTAATTGTACATAGAATCTATATAATACAACTCCCAACTCTTGAGAACCACATTTTCCCATGTTTGTCCTTATTCGGCTCCAATAAGACCTAGTGTAGGCCAAAAGGGCTGAAAGTTTGGCTTTGGGTGAAACTTCCCAATTAAGACTTGAAATAAGTTTAACTGATAGTATTTGTACATAAAAACTATGTAAAACTACTCTCGACTCTTGAGAACCACATTCTCCCTATATTTGCTCCTTATTCGACTCTCATATGGTCTAGTTCAGGCTAATTGGGGTTGAAAGTTTGAGTTTTAGTCAAACTTCTAGATTGAAACCCGAAACAAGGTTAATTAGAAGTAATTGTGCATAGTAACTTTGTAATACTAAGTTTAATTTATAGTATTTGTACATAAAAACTATGTAATACCACTTTCGACAATTGAAAATCACGTTTTCTCCCCGTTTAGGCCATATTTGGCTCTTATAAGGCTGAGTTCAGGCCAATCAGTGTTGAAAGTTTAACTTTTGATCAACCTTTTCAATTAAGATTAGAAATAAGTTTACTTGATAGTATTTATACATAAAAACTATGTAATACAACTCCTGGCTCTTGAAAATCACGATTTCTCCCTATTCTAGCCCTATTTAGCTCCTATATGGCCTAGTTCAAGCCAATCAGGGATGAAACTTTGATTTTTGTCAAACTTCCTAATTAAGACTAGTAGCAAGGTTAATTGATAGTAATTATGCGTAGTAACTATGTAATACTTCTCTTGGCTCTTAAGAACCACGTTTTCTCCCTGTTTGGGCCCTACTCGGCACTTATAAAGCTTAGCTCTGGCCAATTAAGGCCGAAAGTTTGGCTTTTGGTCAAACTTTCTAATTAATACTTGAAATAAGGTTAGTTAGCAGTAATTGTACATAGAAACTTTGCAATACTACTCTCGTCTCTTGAATACTACATTTTTCTAATGTTTATTCCCTATTCGGCTCTTACATGGCCTAGTTCAGGTCGATCAAGGCTGAAAGCTTGAATTTCTGTCAAACTCCCGATTAAGACTAGAAAAAGGTTAATTGGTAGTATTTATACTTAAAAATTATGTTATATAACTCTCTGATCTTAAGAACCATGTTTTCTTCCCCTTTAGGCCCTATTCACTCTTATATGGCCGTTTAGGCCAATCGGGGATAAAATTTTGACTTTTAGTTAAACTTCCTAAGTACAACAAGAAACAAGGTTAATCGGTAGGTTTTGTATATAGAATGGTGTAATACCACTCTTGACACTTGAAAATTTGTTTTCTCCCCGTTTAGGCCTATTCGGCTCTTTATAAAGCCTAGTTCAGGCCAATCAAAGCTGAAAGTTTGACTCTTAGTCAAACTTGTCAATTATGACTAGAAATAAGATTAATTGGTTGTATTTGAATATAAAAACTATGTATTATCATTCCTGGATCTTGAGAACCACATTTTCTCCCAATTGGGCCCTCTTCAACTCATATATATCCTAGTTCAGGCCAATCAGGGTGAAAGTTTGACTTTTGGTCAAACTTTCTAATTAAGACTAGAAACAAGATTAGATGGCAGTAATTGTATATGAAAACTCTGTAATACTACTCCTGGCTCTTAAGAGCCACGTTTTCGCCATGTTTGGGCCCCTATTCGACTCTTCTAAGCCTAATTCAGGCCAATAAGGGTCGGAAGTTTGACTTTTGGTCAAATTTCCATAATACTATAAACAAGGTTAATTGGATATGATTGTACATAGAAACAATATAATACTACTCCCAGATCTTGAGAACCATGTTTTCCCTATGTTTTCCCCTATTCGGAACTTATTATAAGGCCTAGTCCAATCGGGGTTGAAAGTTTGGCATTTGGTCAAACTTCAAAATTAAGATTCGAAATAAGTTTAATAGATAATATTTGTACATCAAACTATGCAATACCACTCTCGGCTCTTAAAAATCGCGTTTTCTCCCCGTTTAGGCCATATTAAACTCTTATAAGGCCTAATTCAGGCCAATCGGGACTGAAAGTTTGAGTTTTGGTCAAACTTTCTAATTAAAACTAAAAACAAGGTTAATTAGTAGCATTTATAGATAGAAACTATATAGTACCACTCACAGCTCTTCAAAACGCGTTTCCCCCCCTTTTAGGCCCTATTTGGCTCTTATAAGGCGTAATTCAAACCAATCGGGGCTGAGAGTTTGACTTTTGGTCAAACTCCCCAATTAAGGCTAGAAATAAGGTTAACTGGTAGCATCGGTGTATAGAAATATATAATAACACCACTCTCGGCTCTTAAAAACCACATTTTCTCTCATTTGGGCCCTATTTGGCTCTTATATGGCCTAGTTCAGGCCAATCGGGAATGAACGTTTGACTTTTGGCCAAACTTTCCAATTAAGACAAAAACGAGATAATTTGTAGTAATTGTTTATATAAACTATGTAATACTAATCTCGGCTCTTGAACACTATGTTTTCCTCCCCGTTTTGCCCTACTCAACTCTTATAAGGTCTAGTTCAGGCCAATCAGTGCTGAAAATTTAACTTTTACCAAACTTCCCCATTAACACTTGAAACAAAGTTAGTTGGAGGTAATTGTACATAGAATCTATATAATACAACTCCCAACTCTTGAGAACCACATTTTTCCCATGTTTGTTCCTTATTCGGCTCCAATAAGACCTAGTGTAGGCCAAAGGGCTGAAAGTTTGGCTTTGGGTGAAACTTCCCAATTAAGACTTGAAATAAGTTTAACTGATAGTATTTGTACATAAAAACTATGTAAAACTACTCTCGACTCTTGAGAACCACATTCTCCCTATATTTGCTCCTTATTCGACTCATATGGTCTAGTTCAGGCTAATTGGGGTTGAAAGTTTGAGTTTTAGTCAAACTTCTAGATTGAACCCGAAACAAGGTTAATTAGAAGTAATTGTGCATAGTAACTTTGTAATACTAAGTTTAATTTATAGTATTTGTACATAAAAACTATGTAATACCACTTTCGACAATTGAAAATCACGTTTTCTCCCCGTTTAGGCCATATTTGGCTCTTATAAGGCTGAGTTCAGGCCAATCAGTGTTGAAAGTTTAACTTTTGATCAACCTTTTCAATTAAGATTAGAAATAAGTTTACTTGATAGTATTTATACATAAAAACTATGTAATACAACTCCTGGCTCTTGAAAATCACGATTTCTCCCTATTCTAGCCCTATTTAGCTCCTATATGGCCTAGTTCAAGCCAATCAGGGATGAAACTTTGATTTTTTAGTCAAACTTCCTAATAAGACTAGTAGCAAGGTTAATTGATAGTAATTATGCGTAGTAACTATGTAATACTTCTCTTGGCTCTTAAGAACCACGTTTTCTCCCTGTTTGGGCCCTACTCGGCACTTATAAAGCTTAGCTCTGGCCAATTAAGGCCGAAAGTTTGGCTTTTGGTCAAACTTTCTAATTAATACTTGAAATAAGGTTAGTTAGCAGTAATTGTACATAGAAACTTTGCAATACTACTCTCGTCTCTTGAATACTACATTTTTCTAATGTTTATTCCCTATTCGGCTCTTACATGGCCTAGTTCAAGTCGATCAAGGCTGAAAGCTTGAATTTCTGTCAAACTTCCCGATTAAGACTAGAAAAAGGTTAATTGGTAGTATTTATACTTAAAACTTATGTTATATAACTCTCTGATCTTAAGAACCATGTTTTCTTCCCTTTTAGGCCCTATTCAACTCTTATATGGTCGTTTAGGCCAATCGGGGATAAATTTTGACTTTTAGTTAAACTTCCTAAGTACAACAAGAAACAAGGTTAATCGGTAGGTTTTGTATATCGAATGGTGTAATACCACTCTTGACACTTGAAAATTTTGTTTTCTCCCGTTTAGGCCTATTCGGCTCTATAAAGCCTAGTTCAGGCCAATCAAAGCTGAAAGTTTGACTCTTAGTCAAACTTGTCAATTATGACTAGAAATAAGATTAATTGGTTGTATTTGAATATAAAAACTATGTATTATCATTCCTGGATCTTGAGAACCACATTTTCTCCCCATTGGGCCCTCTTCAACTCATATATATCCTAGTTCAGGCCAATCAGGGTGAAAGTGACTTTTGGTCAAACTTTCTAATTAAGACTAGAAACAAGATTAGATGGCAGTAATTGTATATGAAAACTCTGTAATACTACTCCTGGCTCTTAAGAGCCACGTTTTCGCCATGTTTGGGCCCCTATTCGACTCTTCTAAGCCTAATTCAGCCAATAAGGGTCGGAAGTTTGACTTTTGTCAAATTCCCAATTAATACTATAAACAAGGTTAATTGGATATGATTGTACATAGAAACAATATAATACTACTCCCAGATCTTGAGAACCATGTTTTCCCTATGTTTTTCCCCTATTCGGAACTTATTATAAGGCCTAGTCCAATCGGGGTTGAAAGTTTGGCATTTGGTCAAACTTCAAAATTAAGATTCGAAATAAGTTTAATAGATAATATTTGTACATCAAAACTATGCAATACCACTCTCGGCTCTTAAAAATCGCGTTTTCTCCCCGTTTAGGCCATATTAAACTCTTATAAGGCCTAATTCAGGCCAATCGGGACTGAAAGTTTGAGTTTTGGTCAAACTTTCTAATTAAAACTAAAAACAAGGTTAATTAGTAGCATTTATAGATAGAAACTATATAGTACCACTCACAGCTCTTCAAAACCACGTTTTCCCCCCTTTTAGGCCCTATTTGGCTCTTATAAGGCGTAATTCAAACCAATCGGGCTGAGAGTTTGACTTTTGGTCAAACTCCCCAATTAAGGCTAGAAATAAGGTTAACTGGTAGCATCGGTGTATAGAAATAATATATACCACTCTCGGCTCTTAAAATCACATTTTCTCTCATTTGGGCCCTATTTGGCTCTTATATGGCCTAGTTCAGGCCAATCGGGAATGAACGTTTGACTTTTGGCCAAACTTTCCAATTAAGACAAAAACGAGATAATTTGTAGTATTGTTTATATAAACTATGTAATACTAATCTCGGCTCTTGAACACTATGTTTTCCTCCCCGTTTTGCCCTACTCAACTCTTATAAGGTCTAGTTCAGGCCAATCAGTGCTGAAAATTTAACTTTTACCAAACTTCCCCATTAACACTTGAAACAAAGTTAGTTGGAGGTAATTGTACATAGAATCTATATAATACAACTCCCACTCTTGAGAACCACATTTTTCCCATGTTTGTTCCTTATTCGGCTCCAATAAGACCTAGTGTAGGCCAAAAGGGCTGAAAGTTTGGCTTTGGGTGAAACTTCCCAATTAAGACTTGAAATAAGTTTAACTGATAGTATTTGTACATAAAAACTATGTAAAACTACTCTCGACTCTTGAGAACCACATTCTCCCTATATTTGCTCCTTATTCGACTCTCATATGGTCTAGTTCAGGCTAATTGGGTTGAAAGTTTGAGTTTTAGTCAAACTTCTAGATTGAAACCCGAAACAAGGTTAATTAGAAGTAATTGTGCATAGTAACTTTGTAATACTAAGTTTAATTTATAGTATTTGTACATAAAAACTATGTAATACCACTTTCGACAATTGAAAATCACGTTTTCTCCCCGTTTAGGCCATATTTGGCTCTTATAAGGCTGAGTTCAGGCCAATCAGTGTTGAAAGTTTAACTTTTGATCAACCTTTTCAATAAGATTAGAAATAAGTTTACTTGATAGTATTTATACATAAAAACTATGTAATACAACTCCTGGCTCTTGAAAATCACGATTTCTCCCTATTCTAGCCCTATTTAGCTCCTATATGGCCTAGTTCAAGCCAATCAGGGATGAAACTTTGATTTTTTAGTCAAACTTCCTAATTAAGACTAGTAGCAAGGTTAATTGATAGTAATTATGCGTAGTAACTATGTAATACTTCTCTTGGCTCTTAAGAACCACGTTTTCTCCCTGTTTGGGCCCTACTCGGCACTTATAAAGCTTAGCTCTGGCCAATTAAGGCCGAAAGTTTGGCTTTTGGTCAAACTTTCTAATTAATACTTGAAATAAGTTAGTTAGCAGTAATTGTACATAGAAACTTTGCAATACTACTCTCGTCTCTTGAATACTACATTTTTCTAATGTTTATTCCCTATTCGGCTCTTACATGGCCTAGTTCAGGTCGATCAAGGCTGAAAGCTTGAATTTCTGTCAAACTTCCCGATTAAGACTAGAAAAAGGTTAATTGGTAGTATTTATACTTAAAAATTATGTTATATAACTCTCTGATCTTAAGAACCATGTTTTCTTCCCCTTTAGGCCCTATTCAACTCTTATATGGCCGTTTAGGCCAATCGGGGATAAAATTTTGACTTTTAGTTAAACTTCCTAAGTACAACAAGAAACAAGGTTAATCGGTAGGTTTTGTATATAGAATGGTGTAATACCACTCTTGACACTTGAAAATTTTATTTTCTCCCCGTTTAGGCCTATTCGGCTCTTTATAAAGCCTAGTTCAGGCCAATCAAAGCTGAAAGTTTGACTCTTAGTCAAACTTGTCAATTATGACTAGAAATAAGATTAATTGGTTGTATTGAATATAAAAACTATGTATTATCATTCCTGGATCTTGAGAACCACATTTTTCTCCCATTGGGCCCTCTTCAACTCATATATATCCTAGTTCAGGCCAATCAGGGTGAAAGTTTGACTTTTGGTCAAACTTTCTAATTAAGACTAGAAACAAGATTAGATGGCAGTAATTGTATATGAAAACTCTGTAATACTACTCCTGGCTCTTAAGAGCCACGTTTTCGCCATGTTTGGGCCCCTATTCGACTCTTCTAAGCCTAATTCAGGCCAATAAGGGTCGGAAGTTTGACTTTTGGTCAAATTTCCCAATTAATACTATAAACAAGGTTAATTGGATATGATTGTACATAGAAACAATATAATACTACTCCCAGATCTTGAGAACCATGTTTTCCCTATGTTTTCCCCTATTCGGAACTTATTATAAGGCCTAGTCCAATCGGGGTTGAAAGTTTGGCATTTGGTCAAACTTCAAAATTAAGATTCGAAATAAGTTTAATAGATAATATTTGTACATCAAAACTATGCAATACCACTCTCGGCTCTTAAAAATCGCGTTTTCTCCCCGTTTAGGCCATATTAAACTCTTATAAGGCCTAATTCAGGCCAATCGGGACTGAAAGTTTGAGTTTTGGTCAAACTTTCTAATTAAAACTAAAAACAAGGTTAATTAGTAGCATTTATAGATAGAAACTATATAGTACCACTCACAGCTCTTCAAACCACGTTTTCCCCCCTTTTAGGCCCTATTTGGCTCTTATAAGGCGTAATTCAAACCAATCGGGGCTGAGAGTTTGACTTTTGGTCAAACTCCCCAATAAGGCTAGAAATAAGGTTAACTGGTAGCATCGGTGTATAGAAATAATATAATACCACTCTCGGCTCTTAAAAACCACATTTTCTCTCATTTGGGCCCTATTTGGCTCTTATATGGCCTAGTTCAGGCCAATCGGGAATGAACGTTTGACTTTTGGCCAAACTTTCCAATTAAGACAAAAAACGAGATAATTTGTAGTAATTGTTTATATAAACTATGTAATACTAATCTCGGCTCTTGAACACTATGTTTTCCTCCTCCGTTTTGCCCTACTCAACTCTTATAAGGTCTAGTTCAGGCCAATCAGTGCTGAAAATTTAACTTTTACCAAACTTCCCCATTAACACTTGAAACAAAGTTAGTTGGAGGTAATTGTACATAGAATCTATATAATACAACTCCCAACTCTTGAGAACCACATTTTTCCCATGTTTGTTCCTTATTCGGCTCCAATAAGACCTAGTGTAGGCCAAAAGGGCTGAAAGTTTGGCTTTGGTGAAACTTCCCAATTAAGACTTGAAATAAGTTTAACTGATAGTATTTGTACATAAAAACTATGTAAAACTACTCTCGACTCTTGAGAACCACATTCTCCCTATATTTCTCCTTATTCGACTCTCATATGGTCTAGTTCAGGCTAATTGGGTTGAAAGTTTGAGTTTTAGTCAAACTTCTAGATTGAAACCCGAAACAAGGTTAATTAGAAGTAATTGTGCATAGTAACTTTGTAATACTAAGTTTAATTTATAGTATTTGTACATAAAAACTATGTAATACCACTTTCGACAATTAAAATCACGTTTTCTCCCCGTTTAGGCCATATTTGGCTCTTATAAGGCTGAGTTCAGGCCAATCAGTGTGAAAGTTTAACTTTTGATCAACCTTTTCAATTAAGATTAGAAATAAGTTTACTTGATAGTATTTATACATAAAAACTATGTAATACAACTCCTGGCTCTTGAAAATCACGATTTCTCCCTATTCTAGCCCTATTTAGCTCCTATATGGCCTAGTTCAAGCCAATCAGGGATGAAACTTTGATTTTTTAGTCAAACTTCCTAATTAAGACTAGTAGCAAGGTTAATTGATAGTAATTATGCGTAGTAACTATGTAATACTTCTCTTGGCTCTTAAGAACCACGTTTTCTCCCTGTTTGGCCCTACTCGGCACTTATAAAGCTTAGCTCTGGCCAATTAAGGCCGAAAGTTTGGCTTTTGGTCAAACTTTCTAATTAATACTTGAAATAAGGTTAGTTAGCAGTAATTGTACATAGAAACTTTGCAATACTACTCTCGTCTCTTGAATACTACATTTTTCTAATGTTTATTCCCTATTCGGCTCTTACATGGCCTAGTTCAGGTCGATCAAGGCTGAAAGCTTGAATTTCTGTCAAACTTCCCGATTAAACTAGAAAAAGGTTAATTGGTAGTATTTATACTTAAAAATTATGTTATATAACTCTCTGATCTTAAGAACCATGTTTTCTTCCCCTTTAGGCCCTATTCAACTCTTATATGGCCGTTTAGGCCAATCGGGGATAAATTTTGACTTTTAGTTAAACTTCCTAAGTACAACAAGAAACAAGGTTAATCGGTAGGTTTTGTATATAGAATGGTGTAACTCTTGACACTTGAAATTTTTTTTTCTCCCCGTTTAGGCCTATTCGGCTCTTTATAAAGCCTAGTTCAGGCCAATCAAAGCTGAAAGTTTGACTCTTAGTCAAACTTGTCAATTATGACTAGAAATAAGATTAATTGGTTGTATTTGAATATAAAAACTATGTATTATCATTCCTGGATCTTGAGAACCACATTTTCTCCCATTGGGCCCTCTTCAACTCATATATATCCTAGTTCAGGCCAATCAGGGTGAAAGTTTGACTTTTGGTCAAACTTTCTAATTAAGACTAGAAACAGATTAGATGGCAGTAATTGTATATGAAAACTCTGTAATACTACTCCTGGCTCTTAAGAGCCACGTTTTTCGCCATGTTTGGGCCCCTATTCGACTCTTCTAAGCCTAATTCAGGCCAATAAGGGTCGGAAGTTTGACTTTTGGTCAATTTCCCAATTAATACTATAAACAAGGTTAATTGGATATGATTGTACATAGAAACAATATAATACTACTCCCAGATCTTGAGAACCATGTTTTCCCTATGTTTTCCCTATTCGGAACTTATTATAAGGCCTAGTCCAATCGGGGTTGAAAGTTTGGCATTTGGTCAAACTTCAAAATTAAGATTCGAAATAAGTTTAATAGATAATATTTGTACATCAAAACTATGCAATACCACTCTCGGCTCTTAAAAATCGCGTTTTCTCCCCGTTTAGGCCATATTAAACTCTTATAAGGCCTAATTCAGGCCAATCGGGACTGAAAGTTTGAGTTTTGGTCAAACTTTCTAATTAAAACTAAAAAACAAGGTTAATTAGTAGCATTTATAGATAGAAACTATATAGTACCACTCACAGCTCTTCAAAACCACGTTTTCCCCCCTTTAGGCCCTATTTGGCTCTTATAAGGCGTAATTCAAACCAATCGGGGCTGAGAGTTTGACTTTTGGTCAAACTCCCCAATTAAGGCTAGAAATAAGGTTAACTGGTAGCATCGGTGTATAGAAATAATATAATACCACTCTCGGCTCTTAAAACCACATTTTCTCTCATTTGGGCATTTGGCTATTGGCTCTTATATGGCCTAGTTCAGGCCAATCGGGAATGAACGTTTGACTTTTGGCCAAACTTTCCAATTAAGACAAAAAACGAGATAATTTGTAGTAATTGTTTATATAAACTATGTAATACTAATCTCGGCTCTTGAACACTATGTTTTCCTCCCCGTTTTGCCCTACTCAACTCTTATAAGGTCTAGTTCAGGCCAATCAGTGCTGAAAATTTACTTTTACCAAACTTCCCATTAACACTTGAAACAAAGTTAGTTGGAGGTAATTGTACATAGAATCTATATAATACAACTCCCAACTCTTGAGAACCACATTTTTCCCATGTTTGTTCCTTATTCGGCTCCAATAAGACCTAGTGTAGGCCAAAAGGGCTGAAAGTTTGGCTTTGGGTGAAACTTCCCAATTAAGACTTGAAATAAGTTTAACTGATAGTATTTGTACATAAAACTATGTAAAACTACTCTCGACTCTTGAGAACCACATTCTCCCTATATTTGCTCCTTATTCGACTCTCATATGGTCTAGTTCAGGCTAATTGGGGTTGAAAGTTTGAGTTTTAGTCAAACTTCTAGATTGAAACCCGAAACAGGTTAATTAGAAGTAATTGTGCATAGTAACTTTGTAATACTAAGTTTAATTTATAGTATTTGTACATAAAAACTATGTAATACCTTTCGACAATTGAAAATCACGTTTTCTCCCCGTTTAGGCCATATTTGGCTCTTATAAGGCTGAGTTCAGGCCAATCAGTGTTGAAAGTTTAACTTTTGATCAACCTTTTCAATTAAGATTAGAAATAAGTTACTTGATAGTATTTATACATAAAAACTATGTAATACAACTCCTGGCTCTTGAAAATCACGATTTCTCCCTATTCTAGCCCTATTTAGCTCCTATATGGCCTAGTTCAAGCCAATCAGGGATGAAACTTTGATTTTTTAGTCAAACTTCCTAATTAAGACTAGTAGCAAGGTTAATTGATAGTAATTATGCGTAGTAACTATGTAATACTTCTCTTGGCTCTTAAGAACCACGTTTTCTCCCTGTTTGGGCCCTACTCGGCACTTATAAAGCTTAGCTCTGGCCAATTAAGGCCGAAAGTTTGGCTTTTGGTCAAACTTTCTAATTAATACTTGAAATAGGTTAGTTAGCAGTAATTGTACATAGAAACTTTGCAATACTACTCTCGTCTCTTGAATACTACATTTTTCTAATGTTTATCCCTATTCGGCTCTTACATGGCCTAGTTCAGGTCGATCAAGGCTGAAAGCTTGAATTTCTGTCAAACTTCCCGATTAAGACTAGAAAAGGTTAATTGGTAGTATTTATACTTAAAAATTATGTTATATAACTCTCTGATCTTAAGAACCATGTTTTCTTCCCTTTTAGGCCCTATTCAACTCTTATATGGCCGTTTAGGCCAATCGGGGATAAAATTTTGACTTTTAGTTAAACTTCCTAAGTACAACAAGAAACAAGGTTAATCGGTAGGTTTTTATATAGAATGGTGTAATACCACTCTTGACACTTGAAAATTTTATTTTCTCCCCGTTTAGGCCTATTCGGCTCTTTATAAAGCCTAGTTCAGGCCAATCAAAGCTGAAAGTTTGACTCTTAGTCAAACTTGTCAATTATGACTAGAAATAAGATTAATTGGTTGTATTTGAATATAAAAACTATGTATTATCATTCCTGGATCTTGAGAACCACATTTTCTCCCCATTGGGCCCTCTTCAACTCATATATATCCTAGTTCAGGCCAATCAGGGTGAAAGTTTGACTTTTGGTCAAACTTTCTAATTAAGACTAGAAACAAGATTAGATGGCAGTAATTGTATATGAAAACTCTGTAATACTACTCCTGGCTCTTAAGAGCCACGTTTTCGCCATGTTTGGGCCCCTATTCGACTCTTCTAAGCCTAATTCAGGCCAATAAGGGTCGGAAGTTTGACTTTTGGTCAAATTTCCCAATTAATACTATAAACAAGGTTAATTGGATATGATTGTACATAGAAACAATATAATACTACTCCCAGATCTTGAGAACCATGTTTTCCCTATGTTTTCCCCTATTCGGAACTTATTATAAGGCCTAGTCCAATCGGGGTTGAAAGTTTGGCATTTGGTCAAACTTCAAAATTAAGATTCGAAATAAGTTTAATAGATAATATTTGTACATCAAAACTATGCAATACCACTCTCGGCTCTTAAAAATCGCGTTTTCTCCCCGTTTAGGCCATATTAAACTCTTATAAGGCCTAATTCAGGCCAATCGGGACTGAAAGTTTGAGTTTTGGTCAAACTTTCTAATTAAAACTAAAAACAAGGTTAATTAGTAGCATTTATAGATAGAAACTATATAGTACCACTCACAGCTCTTCAAAACCACGTTTTCCCCCCTTTTAGGCCCTATTTGGCTCTTATAAGGCGTAATTCAAACCAATCGGGGCTGAGAGTTTGACTTTTGGTCAAACTCCCAATTAAGGCTAGAAATAAGGTTAACTGGTAGCATCGGTGTATAGAAATAATATAATACCACTCTCGGCTCTTAAAACCACATTTTCTCTCATTTGGGCCCTATTTGGCTCTTATATGGCCTAGTTCAGGCCAATCGGGATGAACGTTTGACTTTTGCCAAACTTTCCAATTAAGACAAAAAATGAGATAATTTGTAGTAATTGTTTATATAAACTATGTAATACTATCTCTCGGCTCTTGAACACTATGTTTTCCTCCCCGTTTTGCCCTACTCAACTCTTATAAGGTCTAGTTCAGGCCAATCAGTGCTGAAAATTTAACTTTTACCAAACTTCCCCATTAACACTTGAAACAAAGTTAGTTGGAGGTAATTGTACATAGAATCTATATAATACAACTCCCAACTCTTGAGAACCACATTTTCCCATGTTTGTTCCTTATTCGGCTCCAATAAGACCTAGTGTAGGCCAAAAGGGCTGAAAGTTTGGCTTTGGGTGAAACTTCCCAATTAAGACTTGAAATAAGTTTAACTGATAGTATTTGTACATAAAAACTATGTAAAACTACTCGACTCTTGAGAACCACATTCTCCCTATATTTGCTCCTTATTCGACTCTCATATGGTCTAGTTCAGGCTAATTGGGGTTGAAAGTTTGAGTTTTAGTCAAACTTCTAGATTGAAACCCGAAACAAGGTTAATTAGAAGTAATTGTGCATAGTAACTTTGTAATACTAAGTTTAATTTATAGTATTTGTACATAAAAACTATGTAATACCACTTTCGACAATTGAAAATCACGTTTTCTCCCGTTTAGGCCATATTTGGCTCTTATAAGGCTGAGTTCAGGCCAATCAGTGTTGAAAGTTTAACTTTTGATCAACCTTTTCAATTAAGATTAGAAATAAGTTTACTTGATAGTATTTATACATAAAAACTATGTAATACAACTCCTGGCTCTTGAAAATCACGATTTCTCCCTATTCTAGCCCTATTTAGCTCCTATATGGCCTAGTTCAAGCCAATCAGGGATGAAACTTTGATTTTTTAGTCAAACTTCCTAATTAAGACTAGTAGCAAGGTTAATTGATAGTAATTATGCGTAGTAACTATGTAATACTTCTCTTGGCTCTTAAGAACCACGTTTTCTCCCTGTTTGGGCCCTACTCTCGGCACTTATAAAGCTTAGCTCTGGCCAATTAAGGCCGAAAGTTTGGCTTTTGGTCAAACTTTCTAATTAATACTTGAAATAAGGTTAATTAGCAGTAATTGTACATAGAAACTTTGCAATACTACTCTCGTCTCTTGAATACTACATTTTTCTAATGTTTATTCCCTATTCGGCTCTTACATGGCCTAGTTCAGGTCGATCAAGGCTGAAAGCTTGAATTTCTGTCAAACTTCCCGATTAAGACTAGAAAAAGGTTAATTGGTAGTATTTATACTTAAAAATTATGTTATATAACTCTCTGATCTTAAGAACCATGTTTTCTTCCCTTTAGGCCCTATTCAACTCTTATATGGCCGTTTAGGCCAATCGGGGATAAAATTTTGACTTTTAGTTAAACTTCCTAAGTACAACAAGAAACAAGGTTAATCGGTAGGTTTTGTATATAGAATGGTGTAATACTCTTGACACTTGAAATTTTATTTTCTCCCCGTTTAGGCCTATTCGGCTCTTTATAAGCCTAGTTCAGGCCAATCAAAGCTGAAAGTTTGACTCTTAGTCAAACTTGTCAATTATGACTAGAAATAAGATTAATTGGTTGTATTTGAATATAAAAACTATGTATTATCATTCCTGGATCTTGAGAACCACATTTTCTCCCCATTGGGCCCTCTTCAACTCATATATATCCTAGTTCAGGCCAATCAGGGTGAAAGTTTGACTTTTGGTCAAACTTTCTAATTAAGACTAGAAACAAGATTAGATGGCAGTAATTGTATATGAAAACTCTGTAATACTACTCCTGGCTCTTAAGAGCCACGTTTTCGCCATGTTTGGCCCCTATTCGACTCTTCTAAGCCTAATTCAGGCCAATAAGGGTCGGAAGTTTGACTTTTGGTCAATTTCCCAATTAATACTATAAACAAGGTTAATTGGATATGATTGTACATAGAAACAATATAATACTACTCCCAGATCTTGAGAACCATGTTTTCCCTATGTTTTCCCCTATTCGAACTTATTATAAGGCCTAGTCCAATCGGGGTTGAAAGTTTGGCATTTGGTCAAACTTCAAAATTAAGATTCGAAATAAGTTTAATAGATAATATTTGTACATCAAAACTATGCAATACCACTCTCGGCTCTCTAAAATCGCGTTTTCTCCCCGTTTAGGCCATATTAAACTCTTATAAGGCCTAATTCAGGCCAATCGGACTGAAAGTTTGAGTTTTGGTCAAACTTTCTAATTAAAACTAAAAACAAGGTTAATTAGTAGCATTTATAGATAGAAACTATATAGTACCACTCACAGCTCTTCAAAACCACGTTTTCCCCCTTTTAGGCCCTATTTGGCTCTTATAAGGCGTAATTCAAACCATCGGGGCTGAGAGTTTGACTTTTGGTCAAACTCCCCAATTAAGGCTAGAAATAAGGTTAACTGGTAGCATCGGTGTATAGAAATAATATAATACCACTCTCGGCTCTTAAAAACCACATTTTCTCTCATTTGGGCCCTATTTGGCTCTTATATGGCCTAGTTCAGGCCAATCGGGAATGAACGTTTGACTTTTGGCCAAACTTTCCAATTAAGACAAAAAATGAGATAATTTGTAGTAATTGTTTATATAAACTATGTAATACTAATCTCGGCTCTTGAACACTATGTTTTCCTCCCCGTTTTGCCCTACTCAACTCTTATAAGGTCTAGTTCAGGCCAATCAGTGCTGAAAATTTAACTTTTACCAAACTTCCCCATTAACACTTGAAACAAAGTTAGTTGGAGGTAATTGTACATAGAATCTATATAATACAACTCCCAACTCTTGAGAACCACATTTTTTCCCATGTTTGTTCCTTATTCGGCTCCAATAAGACCTAGTGTAGGCCAAAAGGGCTGAAAGTTTGGCTTTGGGTGAAACTTCCCATTAAGACTTGAAATAAGTTTAACTGATAGTATTTGTACATAAAAACTATGTAAAACTACTCTCGACTCTTGAGAACCACATTCTCCCTATATTTGCTCCTTATTCGACTCTCATATGGTCTAGTTCAGGCTAATTGGGGTTGAAAGTTTGAGTTTTAGTCAAACTTCTAGATTGAAACCCGAAACAAGGTTAATTAGAAGTAATTGTGCATAGTAACTTTGTAATACTAAGTTTAATTTATAGTATTTGTACATAAAAACTATGTAATACACTTTCGACAATTAAAATCACGTTTTCTCCCCGTTTAGGCCATATTTGGCTCTTATAAGGCTGAGTTCAGGCCAATCAGTGTTGAAAGTTTAACTTTTGATCAACCTTTTCAATTAAGATTAGAAAGTTTACTTGATAGTATTTATACATAAAAACTGTAATACAACTCCTGGCTCTTGAAAATCACGATTTCTCCTATTCTAGCCCTATTTAGCTCCTATATGGCCTAGTTCAAGCCAATCAGGGATGAAACTTTGATTTTTTAGTCAAACTTCCTAATTAAGACTAGTAGCAAGGTTAATTGATAGTAATTATGCGTAGTAACTATGTAATACTTCTCTTGGCTCTTAAGAACCACGTTTTCTCCCTGTTTGGGCCCTACTCGGCACTTATAAAGCTTAGCTCTGGCCAATTAAGGCGAAAGTTTGGCTTTTGGTCAAACTTTCTAATTAATACTTGAAATAAGATTAGTTAGCAGTAATTGTACATAGAAACTTTGCAATACTACTCTCGTCTCTTGAATACTACATTTTTCTAATGTTTATTCCCTATTCGGCTCTTACATGGCCTAGTTCAGGTCGATCAAGGCTGAAAGCTTGAATTTCTGTCAAACTTCCCGATTAAGACTAGAAAAAGGTTAATTGGTAGTATTTATACTTAAAAATTATGTTATATAACTCTCTAATCTTAAGAACCATGTTTTCTTCCCCTTTAGGCCCTATTCAACTCTTATATGGCCGTTTAGGCCAATCGGGGATAAAATTTTACTTTTAGTTAACTTCCTAAGTACAACAAGAAACAAGGTTAATCGGTAGGTTTTGTATATAGAATGGTGTAATACCACTCTTGACACTTGAAAATTTTATTTTCTCCCCGTTTAGGCCTATTCGGCTCTTTATAAGCCTAGTTCAGGCCAATCAAAGCTGAAAGTTTGACTCTTAGTCAAACTTGTCAATTATGACTAGAAATAAGATTAATTGGTTGTATTTGAATATAAAACTATGTATATATCATTCCCTGGATCTTGAGAACCATTTTCTCCCCATTGGGCCCTCTTCAACTCATATATATCCTAGTTCAGGCCATCAGGGTGAAAGTTTGACTTTTGGTCAAACTTTCTAATTAAGACTAGAAACAAGATTAGATGGCAGTAATTGTATATGAAAACTCTGTAATACTAGTCTGGCTCTTTAGAGCCACGTTTTCGCCATGTTTGGGCCCCTATTCGACTCTTCTAAGCCTAATTCAGGCCAATAAGGGTCGGAAGTTTGACTTTTGGTCAAATTTCCCCATTATACTATAAACAAGGTTAATTGGATATGATTGTACATAGAAACAATATAATACTACTCCCAGATCTTGAGACCATGTTTTCCCTATGTTTTCCCTATTCGGAACTTATTATAAGGCCTAGTCCAATCGGGTTTGAAAGTTTGGCATTTGGTCAAACTTCAAATTAAGATTCGAAATAAGTTTAATAGATAATTTTGTACATCAAAACTATGCAATACCTCTCTCGGCTCTTAAAATGGCGTTTTCTCCCCGTTTAGGATATATTAAACTCTTATAAGGCCTAATTCAGGCCAATCGGGACTGAAAGTTTGAGTTTTGGTCAAACTTTCTAATTAAAACTAAAAACAAGGTTAATTAGTAGCATTTATAGATAGAAACTATATAGTACCACTCACAGCTCTTCAAAACCACGTTTTCCCCCCTTTTAGGCCCTATTTGGCTCTTATAAGGCGTAATTCAAACCAATCGGGGCTGAGAGTTTGACTTTTGGTCAACTCTCCCCAATTAAGGCTAGAAATAGGTTAACTGGTAGCATCGGTGTATAGAAATAATATAATACCCTCTCGGCTCTTAAAACCACATTTTCTCTCATTTGGGCCTTATTTGGAAATATGGCCTAGTTCAGGCCAATCGGGAATGAACGTTTGACTTTTGGCCAAACTTTCCAATTAAGACAAAAAACGAGATAATTTGTAGTAATTGTTTATATAAACTATGTAATACTAATCTCGGCTCTTGAACACTATGTTTTCCTCCCCGTTTTGCCTACTCAACTCTTATAAGGTCTAGTTCAGGCCAATCAGTGCTGAAAATTTAACTTTTACCAAACTTTCCCATTAACACTTGAAACAAATTAGTTGGAGTCATTGTACATAGAATCTATATAATACAACTCCCAACTCTTGAGAACCACATTTTCCCTGTTTGTTCCTTATTCGGCTCCAATAAGACCTATGTAGGCCAAAGGGCTGAAAGTTTGGCTTTGGGTGAAACTTCCCAATTAGACTTGAAATAAGTTTAACTGATAGTATTTGTACATAAAACTATGTAAACTACTCTCGACTCTTGAGAACCACATTCTCCCTATATTTGCTCCTTATTCGACTCTCATATGGTCTAGTTCAGGCTAATTGGGGTTTAAGTTTGAGTTTTAGTCAAACTTCTAGATTGAAACCCGAAACAAGGTTAATTAGAAGTAATGGTGCATAGTAACTTTGTAATACTAAGTTTAATTTATAGTATTTGTATATAAAAACTATGTAATACCACTTTCGACAATTGAAAAATCACGTTTTCTCCCGTTTAGGCCATATTTGCTCTTATAAGGCTGAGTTCAGGCCAATCAGTGTTGAAAGTTTAACTTTTGATCAACCTTTTCAATTAAGATTAGAATAAGTTTACTTGATAGTATTTATACATAAAACTATGTAATACAACTCCTGGCTCTTGAAAATCACGATTTCTCCCTATTCTAGCCCTATTTAGCTCCTATATGGCCTAGTTCAAGCCAATCAGGGATGAAACTTTGATTTTTTAGTCAAACTTCCTAATTAAGACTAGTAGCAAGGTAATTGATAGTAATTATGCGTAGTAACTATGTAATACTTCTCTTGGCTCTTAAGAACACGTTTTCTTGTACTCGGGGCACTTATAAAGCTTAGCTCTTGCCAATTAAGGCCGAAAGTTTGACTTTTGGTCAAACTTTCTAATTAATACTTGAAA
>JAVJIF010024497.1:0-60650 GCA_038442645.1 Agave tequilana
GTTGCCACGTGTCCAGTAGAATTGAGGGGATATCTTCTTTTTGTGCGCGAATTTCGCGCTGCATTTAATACACCTGCCATGCATCAGGCAGAGATTAGGCGTCGAGCCAAGCGCCGCGTATCTCTGCGAATCACTGTGCCTATGAAAGACAACAGTCTTTCAAGAGTCATCATCAGACTCTTCTTCTTCGTTTGAGCTTTTAGGGTTAAGAAAACTCGAAGCTTTATTCTTCTCGTTTTTTTCATCCTCAACACCGATTCTTCGGTTGCAATGACACCAAAGGCTAAGCAAACTACTTCGTCTTCAAAGGCGATCGTTCCTGAAACCCAAATGGGTGGTTCCTCCATACAGGAAGCCCCTATTTCAGGTATTAAAACCATCGGATTCGGTTTTCACCATTAAAGGGGCCTACAGAGTTCTTTAACTCTTAACTCCCTTTTGAATGTGAACCGCCAATGCGGGCTCATGCCCGTGTTTGATCTTCAGGCGCGGTTCTTGACTCGATAGACAAGACGCAGGTTTGACGACCTCTGCATCTTTTATCCACTTGAGTCCGTACCTGTTTGTTGAACACATGGCCCTATTGAGCCTTGCGTTTTGGACCCAATGCTTAGAATATTTCTAAGTGTGAGGAGTTCAGACGCAGATTTCTTACAATTCTTGCGTCTTATGAGATCAGACGCCAGTTTTAATGAATCTTGCGTCTGAGTCCGATACTTAGAAATTTTTGGCAATGACTGTAGGCTGGACGCAGATTTTTGAATCTGGATACAGATTTTGATGTTCTCCGCGTTTGATTCATTTCTGCATTTGAGCTGCAAACACTTATCATTTTCTTTTAGATTTCTGATTAAATGTAATTCTCTTTTGCAGTACGATACTCCTCCAACCTTCTATCCAAAAAGTGCCACTTTGGACATGTAGGGGCGCTGATCACAACCTGACCTTTATGTTGCAGAAGATTGCTCCTGTGACTACTGATAAGTCGAAGGAGTGAAAAGAGAAGATCTCTAAGGTCAGCATGATGACCCTCCGGGAGATTATCACTGACGGAGTGTTTGAGATGGATTCGTGCACTCCGTTACAGAAACCCGTTTTCTTTCTTTGGCGATAACATCGACGAGGATGGTGGGGCCTTGCATGACGGCGATTATAAGTGGCTTCGCCAGATAGGGGATAGGAAGTTCTTTCTTCCCAATATGGAGAAGATGTATCCCCTATCCTATCTCCAGCATATGTCTTTTCACCGTGCAATGGAATGGGATCTTACCCGATCTGTCTCCGGTGTCTCTCTCGGCATACTCGGTGCAAAGGAACACACTCTGGCGGTCATGGGAAAGAGGTCTTTGGTTTATTTTCCGGATTGGTCAGACCTGAGTATCCAGAGGGGAAACCCCTCGGCTCAGCACTACCTTCATCAATCAGTTCATGAAGGTAAGGGGTGATTTTCCCCGTTGACTTCCGCCCGCTCGGGTGGGTTCATTCTTCCGACAGATCCTGGTGGGGTAGGATGGTTGGATTTGTCCTTGCTGAATTTGAGCTCTGTTACAGCAAGTGGGGCTGTATCACGAGGTCAGGTCTGTGCAGTATGGCCTGCCGCAAAGTTCTCATAACTTCTACGGCATCCTGGAGCATTATAACCCTTTGACGGGGACATTTTTTACTCCTGCCGGAGAGATGGGGCTCGCCCTTCATGAGCTATATGAAGTTTCGGGGCTGGTTATGGGAGACGCCCCTTATGAAGAATATGTTCCACTTCTGAAGAGCTTCATCTATTGAGGAAGGAGAGCCCTCAAATATATGAGACCTACTAGGAAGTGTTGTGTCACTTCCACATCTGCGGTCAAATAACCTCCTGGAGAACCAGGGGTGTTAAGCAGATGTCTTGGGTGAGCTACCTGTTTAACGGTATAACTGAGAAAAATCACTCAGTGACCATTCTGGCTCCTAGTACTGACAAAGAAATCGCTGAGAGGATTGACGCCTCTATGAGCTCTTACACCACGGAGTCAAATGAGGATACTTTCAAACCTGATACGATTTTTGAAAGTTTTCATCATCAAGCCCGGGTCCCCATTTTCTGACCGGGCGCTATTGGCGGGCTTTCTCATGTTGTGGCTGAAGCGCTGCATAGTGCCGACATTGCCGCATGAAGTGATTGTCGCCGATGTGGTGTACCTGGCGGTCTTGTTGGCCTATGGCAGGTCTATCGCCCTCCTTCCAGTAATGGTGGTTGGAATCCAAAGTGAATTACGAGCTCTAGTTCAAAGCCTGTGCAAAGTGGAGGCCATCGTCGACTCCAAAGGTAGACCAGAGTTGACTCAGAGGGGAGGCCAAGAGTGAAGACCCCCAACCCCAGGATCGAGCTTCCATACACGTACTTGATGGCTTGGTACGTTATGCACTGCCCTTCACTGATGACGCCAGTGTCTCTATCCGAGGGGTTTATCCCTTTTTACAGAAGCTGGAGAATTCAAGCTGGTCTTGCTATTATATGTTCTACGTTCAGAAATGTATTCTGAACGTTTCGAACTATCATCTTGACCGTTGCTTCCCCGAGATTACCGTGCATCTTACGGGGATAATTTGCTGACCATGCGGGACCAGATGATTTCACAAGGTTGCCATCGGGAGTCTTCTGGTGGCTAATTGATATTAGACCCGGGTATCTGCTATTTTGGCAAGGGAACTCATGTACGATCGGCCCTATATGCCGAACCGTTTTGCTCGACAATTCGGTTATGACCAGTTATATGTCGGTAACCCCAATGCCAAACTCTCCTTCAGCGGGAATTTATTTGAAGGTGCTCGGGCCTGGTATTACAGTGTGGCTGGAGGGACAAAGGCTATTTTCAGCTTGCCTCATAAGACGCCTAACTGCTACACGAGCCTCAGTTTTCTGCACTTGATATTCCCAGGATAGCAAGATGCCTAGTTTCTCAATAAACATCTCATGCATTAAAAGCATCAAAGCGTCTTATAAGGACAAATTAGTGTCCAACAAACGCGTGCGAGGCATGGAGGAATATCAGGCAGCTGAGAAAGAGGCAGGAGGGGAGACAGGGGTGGAACCAAGAGCAGCAGCATCCAGGGAGCAGCCTACTAAAAAGAGTCGAAAGGCTGTGTCCAAACGTCCCCATGGCTCTACTACTTCCAAGGGTGAGCCTATTCTGAAGAAGGCCAGGAGAGACTCGGGGGCTGAAGCTTCAATGTCCGAGGCCGTCCCTTCTGGTGTTGAGGAACAGAGGAAGGAAGAGGAGGAGGAAGAGGAAATCTCCCTTCTTCGTCCTCGTGGACTACTACGCAGTAGGGGCCCCGTGATCTTGGAAGAAAGGAAACTTGCTGATGAACCCGCTACAACTGAAGAGGCTGAGCAACTCGAGGTTGACCTAGTAGGAAGGGATGATGTTGAGATTTTAGGCGTCTCAACTCAGCCAGGGTCTTCTTCAGTTCAAGAGAGGAGGGATGAGTTGCAGCAGCCTGGGTCTCCTACTGTATTGATGCTTAACTCGCGGGTAGTCGATCCCAGCCCTTCTACCGGGGTACTTGGTGGCAAGGTCTCGATTGCTGAGACCTCTTGTGTTGAACTATCGTCTTCGTCATCCAGAGAGCATGAATATTATTCTGGCGATGAAGTCGATTTTGGCGATGAACCCGCCCTTCCAGATACGAGTAATTTTCACATATTTCGGAGGAAGAGATACAAGGGTGTGACCCTGTGACGGTTTCGCCAATAGCAACAATTGCTGCTGCTAAAGGTACTCTCGTTGTCTTTTTGACCAGGCTTCCCCTATAGCTAGGGAAAAGGTCCTGACATTTCCTTTTAACTTTGTGTTATAGGGCTGACTATTGACAGTGAGGATGTAACTTCCTCTCATATCGAGAAAATGATACAAGAGTTGGCCCAGCAGGAGGGCCTTGAGGCTCCTACTACTACGAAATGCCTCAAGAAAGGGCAATTATCGAAGTTGGGGAGGCCTCAACCCTACAAGATCTGCCAGGAATTCGCCATCTTCGAATCCTCGCTTGGTAAGAGGATATTGACGCATTGAATTTTTCTTTCTTTTATTGTCATGGTTGATGTTTTGGTGATTTGAAGAGAGTGCTGAGGGAGCTCAGGTAGAGGATCTTGCGACAAACGTTGATCCAGAAGGCAGTACAGTTCAAATCTCGACCGAGGAACCCGATGAGGTCAGGTTTGCTATTATTTCAGTCACTGTGGAGGCTGCCACGATAATAACCGCCGCCCAGAAGTGTCGGCGACCATCTCAGCTTTTGACGAACCTGTCATCGACATCCCTCCTGTGCAAGATGAACCGATTCCGTTTCTCGTCCTGTGATGGAAAGGGGATCCGGGAGTTCATCAGCAAAGCTCTCTCCAGCTAATGATATTATGGAAGAACTGGCACATCAAATGGTGCAGCAGTTTTTTGCTTCCATGCGATCATACATTGACCTCATCCTTTCTGGGGGCAGCTCTTTCGAGTTTGCCCGAATACTTCTCGAAAATCAGATTGAGAACATTGGTCATACTGGGGGTCCTTCGCAGGTTAGGGCATGCCTGATGCTGGTGGAGCAGCTGGGAAGCTCTCTGAAAGAGCTCAAGTCCCTGGAAAATGCTGGTTCAGTAGACGAGGCTCGGACAACTCTGGACAAGCTTCTTGCTGCTCAAGAACATAAGCGAAAGGAGATGGAGGAACAAATAGCAGAGGAGGCCCGTCATCTTCAGCATTTCCAAGCTAACTGTCAAGCTGATTGGCGATTTGAAGGAATTGAAAATCATTATACAGAGTGCAGAATAGGTTATTGCCATTGCTCGAGCCACCATAGCCAAGGCAGAAGTCTTGATTGAGATCAATGAGCAGAAGTTTGCTGCTACTAGGAAAGGCTAGAGGAGCTGAAAACTGCCAAGATACAGGCTGAGGAGAACCTTTCTGCTCATTCCCACCAGACTGGAGTCTCTTCAAGCACAGCTAGCTGCGAAGAGATTTTTGTCCGAGGAGGAGTTGCGGGTCCAAGCTTTGATGGAGGTTGAGAAAGCACGTTAGCACGAGATGCATCGTCTCCGAGAACAAATCCGTTCTTTGGCGAAGTAAGATTATTAGCCTCCTTTTTTTTTGTCTAAAAAAAAACTTTACTTTTCAAGAGCGTCTGTATTACTTTTACCATTTTTGAATCAAATAATAAGAGTTTCCAGAACTTTGCTCCATTTCAAGTTTTTTTTTGTGTGGATGAGAACTCAATTTTATAATTGCAGCTCTTGACTGTAGTCTTTAGCTGGCCATAGACTCAGGGTGGACTGAGTTCCTGAGCCAAAATGCGGTTCTAATTTATAATGGAGACGCGGTCTTGGAAAACGCGTCTCTAACCCGCTAATGGAGACACCGTGGAGACGCATGGAATCTCCTTTTTGAAAAGACTCGATTCTGATTAGGGAAGGACGCAGATCCCCGGACTTGGCCCTTAATTCTATTAGGCTGCAGAATTCAGGATATAGTGGGGACGCGGTCCTTAAGCTCCTCAAAATTGATGCATGAAACTCAGCTGATTGATGGGGACGCGGCACTGTCTTAATAAAAACGCGTCTCTAGACCCTTGACAAGGTGCAAACTCAAATTATATTGAGTTTATGATAAGAACATAATTGTCGTCTTGCAATGGAGACATAGTTCTAGGATCCCTGTAAATGACATAGACCTTCTCTGTTGAGGACGCAGCTTTCAAGTTTTATGTGATTTCATGGCGCGATCTCGGAATGGGCCCCATTTGCTGAGGGGACGTGGCTCTGAACCACTCCCAGGGACGCGGTTACGGCTCTCTTAACAGGAATGAGAAGGACGCCGCCTTCGAGTTCACAAAGGGACGCGGGTTTCAGGACGCTACCCTTGGGTCCACGTTTGATGCAACCTCCCAAGCGTTACATGCAGCTTGTCTTAAAGATCTTGTTAGATCCTTAAATGTCAAATTGGCGTTGACGATTAGGGACCGTGTCCTCTGATGTTTCCCGAAGCGGCAGTCCACGCGTCAGCCCTTCATTGGGTTTAGACATTAATGTCTTTAAATGCCAAGTCGGCGTTGACGGTTGGAGGCTTGCGTCCTCGCCGCTTCCCGAAGCGACAATCCACGCGTCAGCCCTTCATTGGGCTTTGACATTCGTACGGGAATTAAGGCCGATGGCTCTGATTAGTGCGCCATTAATTACTGGCTTTATGGGTTGCCTATAAATAGGCCTCACCCCCCTTAACAGTCCATCACTTAGACTGTTTTTCCTCGAGAGCAGGCGCTCTGAGGGACTTCATCTTCTTCCTTCAATGGGATTTGCCCCCATGGACGACGACGACCCAAAGCTTTCATGCTTTTCTTAATCTCTCCAGAAGATTATCACTGTCAAGTGATTTCAAATCGAAAAGCGCCTCTTTGAGTACCTTTTATGTCCGCGCCTTGATGCAGAAAGTTCAACCTTTAAAGGGTTATTCTGCGGGTAGGAA
The DNA here is from genome assembly GCA_038442645.1 of Agave tequilana. Taxonomy (NCBI): domain Eukaryota; kingdom Viridiplantae; phylum Streptophyta; class Magnoliopsida; order Asparagales; family Asparagaceae; genus Agave; species Agave tequilana. Next base: position 6,489 of record JAVJIF010024497.1, read on the forward strand.
TTACGTGTCCGCCATGAAATACTCGGCCTGACTGAGTTTCAGTTTTACTGTCCCTTGAAGAGATTCATCTTCTTGACCTTCTCTTGAAGTCTGACTGGTGCGCCCATTATTTGGAAGTTGCGCCTTTTAGACTTCCTGATGAAGTGCAAGTTGATTGAGTCTAAACTCTGACTCAAAATCCCCTGGACGTGAGTGTAATGGACTTTGCACCTGGATCGCGAGCTTTACATACAGAGTTCGCGTTTGAGGCTGTTGACTCAGAAGAACTTTAACTCAGGCCGAAGGCTTCAGACTTGAATGTGGCAACCCCTGTTTATTAAACAATGATGTGGCAATTTTCGCGTCTGATTCTCTTCACGTTTTTTATATTTTAGATGCAGGTCTTAAAAATAGACTGCGTTCATGTCTGTGTGTATGCGTAGTCTACCACTTTGATCACGTCTGTTTCTGCCGCAACAGAGTTTTGACTTTCTGCGTGGGTCATTCCTGCATCTGAAGTCCATAGCTATAGCTGCGTCTGCCTTTCAATTCTTTCGTTTCAGCATTCTGACCTCTAGTTTTTACTTCTCGCAGGTAGCCTCAATCATTCTTTCGTATATTCGCTGGGCCTTGGGAGAATATATCGGCCAGCGAACTTGTTCGATGGTCGACCATTGGAGGAGAAGTCACGGCTCTTGTTTATAGGAGACGAGGATTTGACATCCGCCGAGACCTCATTGGACACGATGCACCAGTCATGCTTCTGTGTTCGTCATGGTCACAGTGGTTATGACGGTGGATATGGTGGTGGATATGGTCCTCTTGCAGGACGTCACCTGTAAGGTCTCAAATCCTCCCTTCACCAATCTTACCCCAGAAGTGACATCGACGAAAAGTCCATATTCATTAGATGACTTTCTGGTGGTAGAGATGTTCATCAACGAAGGATCATGGCCTGCACCAGTTGGTCAAGTGGAATCAGAAGGTTTTGGAGCATTTCGACCTCAAGAAACACCACTGCTCTTGGTCCATGATGGACTCCTTCGATGTTTACCGAGATGCATTATGATGTAATCAGCTTCCGATCGTCACCACAGCCCTTCTTTGGTGCCTTTCCAAACGTCTTATACTTGGAGTGGTGAGCATGCTTCAAAGAGTGAGTGCAACCTCTTACTGAGAGAGAGGGACTTCTTTGTACTCCTTTATTGTAACACTCAATCTTATTATATAAGAGAGCGTCTTGTATCACTTTCATATGTCTGGACATAAATAAAAGCGACATTTTTTTTGTCTCCTTCTATTGTCTTGAATTCCCTTTTTGCATTGAAATTCAGACGCGTAGGAGTAAAGGATCTTTGGCTTGGTAAAAATATGATAATAATCTTAACAAGTCAAAGTTTGTAGAAAAATCCTATTTCAGGAATTTCAACAGTGCTGTCAGAGGTAAAATATTAACTTGACAGAAATAAGATAATTCTTGTAGACCTGTCAATCTATAAATGAGAATGACAAGTGAAATTTGTACCCCCAGGGAGGATAAATTTTCATCAGAGGTTTAGTGTTAACTTGACTAAGACTCAGTTGGGGATTTAATGAAAACACTGTTAACGGTGTAATGTTAACCTAACAATGTTTTTAAATGGACTTGTTATTCTGTTGACGATAATAACAAGTGAGACTAGACTCGCGGGAATCTAGGAGGACTTTTTTTTCGTTAGAGGTGTGATATTAACTTAACGGGTTGAATATAGTCTTGTCAGAAGTGTGATGTTAACTCGACAAGGGTGTGATTCAAAGGTGTGATGTTAACTTAACTCAAGAGTGTTCCAGCTTCATTTGGGAAAACTGAAAGTGTCACTGTCATAGGTGTAATGTTTAACTTGGCAGTGAGATAATGCTAGAGGTGTAATTTTGAACTTGGCATTGATCATCTCGACTTCGACAAGGAAGTCCAAGGGAAAGTCATGGCCATAGGTGTATTGTTGAACTTAGCAATGACCTGAATGTTAGAGGTGTGATGTTAAACTTAGCATCGCTCATTTCAGCTTCGATACGAAAGTCTGAGGGAAAATGACTGTCAGAGGTTTAATATTGAACTTGGCAGCAACTTGATTACTGTTGGAAGTGTAATGTTAAACTTAACAGTAATTTGTCAGAGGTGTAGTGTTAACTTGACAGAAATTCCCTCGTGATGGGAGCAATTTGAGGATCTGCCATTCTACTGATGAGAATGACAAGTGAAATTTTAAAAGTGTCAGAGGTGTAGTGTTACCTGACAAATTTGAAGGCTTGCTACTCCATATAGAGTTGACAAGTAAGGTTTGTACTCGATAGGGAGTATTGAAAATTTTCATTACCAGAGGTATAGTGTTAACGTAGCAATGATTGTATTTTATAGACCTACCATTCTGTGTGTGAGAATTGTAAGGGATTTTGGAGGAAAGAGGGTGGAATCTTGTCCACTTAGGATTTTTAGCAAACCCTCAGCTATCAACGGATTTGAGGTGCCTTTACCAACTACCGTTTGAGTTGGGCTAGCCATGCTATTCCCCTTAGCATGGTGAGTTGTCGAAGACTTATGTTGGGCTTAGAAGCCAACATTTTCCTCTGTCCTTAGCCGTCAGAAGACGTCGGACATTAATGAAGAGAGCAATATTAAAACCCAAGTTTCGCCATTCGTTTCTTTATCAATATTTACATCATGCATCATGGTACAGTCAGTGCTCGATTAGCTTGTCACCGATCTATCGTGATGTGACCTAATAAAGGAAAGAGACTTTTCTTGGATCTGGAGCTTTGATCAGAGGTGTAATTTTAACTTGATCAAAGGAAGAGTACTATTAAGGTTAGTACTTCTTCAAGAACCTGCTATTGATCGGCATCATGAGTGTATCGCCATTTGAAGTTATAAGGCGATATGATCCATTTGAGTAGACCGACTCTACGACAAATGGTCCTTCCCATTTGGGCTGGAATTTTCCTTTTGTCATATGTGTCATCACCATAGGTCTTCTGACGACTAAGACAAGGTCACCTTTCTTGAAAGTTCGCACTTTAACTTTCTTGTTGAAAGCTCTGGTAATCCGGGCTTGGTAGAGCTCGATTTGTTATTGGGCCTGCAGACGTTTATCATCTAAGGCTTCCAATTCTTGGAGTCCCTGTCGATACTTCTCCTCACTTGTCATCTCCGCTGTCAAGGCGACGCGAAGAGATGGGATTTGAATTTCTAGTAGAAGCACGGCTTCACACCCATATACCAAAGAAAATGGCGTAGCTTTAGCTGGGGTTCGAACAGTTGTGCGATAGGCCCATAAGCATTCACCTAGCTTGTCGTCCCAGTCACGCTGACTTTTCGAGACGAATTTCTTGAGAAGCTTGCCAATGGTTTTGTTGAAGGCTTCTGCGAGACCGTTAGCGGCAGGGTAATAGGATGTCGAGGACACACTCTGGATTCTGAACTTAGTGCAGAACCTCTGGAAAGCTTGACTGATGAACTGGGGCCCATTGTCATGAATGATTCGCCGAAGTACACCAAAACGGTAAATGACGTGATATTTAATGAATTTGATTACATCAGATAATTTTACCTCCCTCAGAGGAATGGCCTCAGCCCATTTGGAGAAGTAATCGGTTATGGCTAAAATAAACCAATGTTCTTTTGATGATGGTGGGCTGATAGGGCCAACTACATCCATCCCCACATCTCAAATGGCCAGGTGAAGTCGTAGAGTGAAGGTACCCTGGTGCTTGATGGATGAAATCACCATGCACTTGGCAGGCGTGACATCTTTTGGCATAGGTGATGGCGTCAGCGATCATCTTAGGCCAATAATATCCCAACCTTTGGAGTTGATTTGCAAGTTTTGGGCCAGATTGATGGGCTCCACACATGCCGTCATGGGCTTCTTCCAATACTTCCTGTGCTTCTTTTTGCGATAAGCAGCGAAGCAAGATCCCGTCATGCGATCGATGATACAATGTTCGTGTGATCGCATTATAGTAGAATTTGGGGGCTTTCCTTCTAATGGCAGCCGCTTCCTTGGTGTCCTCAGGCAGGATGCCGTATAAGACATAATCGATATAAGGGAATCGCCAGTCTCTAGGCTCTGGGCCGGTTGACGACTCAAGAGCATTTTTGTCTTGACAATCTCCCGTTGGCTCCTGGTAGTCCTCAAGAACAATTCTCGGGCAATACAAGTCATGGTTGTGGATAAATATTTTCTCTACTACTCCAGCTAGAAGAGCTAAGGAGGCAGCGAGAGACGCCAGTGCATCTGCATGCGCATTTTGCTTGCGTGGTACATGGTCAATGTAAAAGTTCGTGAACCTCTCGGCCAAGTGGACAGTTGCGTTGTAATAGGGTACTAGATCTTCATGTCTGATTTCGTACTCCCCGCGAACTTGGCTGACGATAAGTTTAGAGTCACCATATGCCTCAAGATTTTTAACGTCAATCTCATCGGCGAGTTGCATCCCAATCAAAAGGGCATTGTACTCCGCTACATTGTTAGAACAAGGCTCGGTTAATGAGACAGCTCGAGGAATCACATAGTTCTGTGGGGAGACGAGTACTACCCCTACTCTTGCCACTGTATGTCCTTTTGGCCTGTTCTCGATGCACCGTCAAAGAAAAGTTGCCACACTTGCATTTCAAAAGATGTCTAGGTCAGGCAGACTCCAGCGACCTCGTCCGGGAGATCCTCGTAAAGTTGGCTGCCCTCGGATCTGGATGCTCAGCCAGGAAATCCGCCACTGCTTGTCCTTTAATGGCCTTTTGTGGTAAAAAGTGCATTTCATATTGGGATAGCAATATGGCCCATTTTGCCAGTCGGCCGTTTAAACGATGAAGGCTTTGTCATGAGTAACCTCAAGGGGTTGACTTTTGATATGACGTTTATAGTTTGGCCTACCAAATAGTATCGCATTTTCTGAACAGCGAACACCAATGTCAAACATTCCTTCTCGATCGGGTTGTACCGATGTTCGGCCCCGATCATTGTTCTACTCAAATAGTAGATCGCTTGCTCTCGTCCTTGATCATCGTTCTGAGCTAGTAAAGCTCCTAAAGAATGATCCATTGCTAAGATTTTTCGGATACCGGAGCTGTAAGGATGGGTGGTTGTGTGAGGTACTGTTTGATTTCCTCAAATGCTTGTTGGCAAGCGTTGTCCCAAATGAACGAAACACCCTTCTTCATTAATTTGGTAAAGGGTTGGCATCTTCCGGAGAGATTTGAGATAAACCTTCGGATGTACGCCAATCATCCTTGCAATCCCCTGAGCTCCTTGAGGTTTCTCGGAGGTTGCATCTCCTAGATAGCGCGAACCTTTTCCGGATCCAAATGAATTCCCGTGGAGGTGACGACAAATCCTAGGAATTTACCACTGGCCACCCCCAGGAAGGACTTGGTGGGGTTCATCTTCAATTGATGGGCCCGTTTGATGTCGAAGACAACCTTTAAATAAGTTATATGATCACCTTTAGCGCAGCTTTTTACTGCGATGTTGTCAACATAGCATTCCATCGTTTTGCGCATGTGTTCGTGGAAAATGGCATTCATAGCCCTTTGATATGTCGCCCCTGCATTCTTTAGTCCGAAGGGCATGATGGTGTAGCAGTATACCCCCATTGGTGTCCTGAAAGAGGTATGTTTTTCGTCGTTAGGATACATTTTGATTTGATTATATCCTGAAAATCCATCCATGAAGGACATTTGCTCGAATCCACACGTATTGTCAATCATGACATCTGTGATTGGCAGTGGGAATTCGTCCTTAGGACAGGCCTCGTTTAGATCACAAAAATCAATGCAGATCCGGATCTTTCCATTCTTTTTAGCAACGGGGACGATGTTGGCTATCCAATCAGGATGTTGTTCTTCCCTAATGAAGCCAGAGTCTATAAACTTTCTGACTTCTGATTGAATTGCCTCCATTACTTCTAGACGGAATCGTCGCTGTTGTTGTTTGACAGGCTTTACGCCCGTATTAATATTGAGGCGATCCATAGCCACTCGAGGATCAAGCCCAGGCATGTCCTCGTAATTCCAGGCGAAGACATCTATATATTCTTGTACAAGAGATATTAGATCCTTTTTCTCAGAAGGTGACAGGCCTTCGCTTATAAAGATGGGCTTAGGATCAGCCTCATCTCCTAGATTGATCTGAACAACCTTATCTTCTATGGGTGGCTCGCGCTGTTCAAAGTGAGTATCCCAAAGACATTTAAATGCTTGATCCAGGGATCTATACCAGATTGGATCATTTCTTCATCTCTGTCTTCCAGGTGGCTTGTTGAAACCATATTCACTGAAAGTTCTCTGAAGATGTTGCCGACACTAACATCTGACTCCCACGACGACGTGTCCGATGAGTAATCATGACCTAATGACTCTTCAGAGTCAGAGGCTGATGGGATCGGGGTTGACACATAGCCCAACCCCCTGCGAGTCTAATGATAATAATCAGGGGTTTTCCCTTTTGGCACAAAAGATCGGAGTAGTGTTCTCCTCCCTTTGCCGAAATTCAACCCTGGACCGTTTGTCAGATCATATCCCATGCTTTCCATCATTCTGAGTGCATTTGGCTCATAATGACCGAACTGAGGGGGTTCCTTCTCGCTTTCTGATTCTTCACGGGGCATTGGTTCAGACTTAATTCGCCCGAAAAGAATTAGTTTTTGGCCTTTCCATCTTGATGGACCATGAATATGGATTCTTGCGCATTACCAGCATCTCGGTAGGTTTCGAAGGACGATTTCACTGGTACATGCAACGATGTCAAAGCATCCATTACCGACCAGAGGTCATCATCCACTTCGGTACTAATGTCTGACGGCACTGAATCAGAAGCGAACGCAGAGAAATAAGCCAAATCTAATTCTTCATTAATATACCATCCGCCGACATTATCGGCGGTGCTATCAACATTGAGCTTATTAATGCTCATTACAAGTGGATCTAATTCTCACATGCACTCTTCTTTTTCTGGCTCGGTGTCGGCTTCATTACCAGAGTCTGGCTCCTCTGGTTGCTGGATTTCATCTGTTTCCACAGGGTCCTGATACAGGAGAGAATCTATGAAATAGTTCTCGACTCCCTGAACGGATGCCTTTCGACAATCAACGTTCGTACCTTTCCACTCCCGTCAATGTATTTCATGACTTGGTAGAGAGTAGAGGGAATGATAGAATTACGGTGAATCCATGGTCGTCCCAGCAGCAAATTGTAGGAAGTGTCGGCATCGATCATGTAGTATGTCACCTCCGACCTTAAATCCCCGATCTGGCATTTGAGCTTGATCTTCCCCATTGGACGGGTACCATTGGCATTGAACCCATAAATGATAGTCTGGGTAGCGCTCAAATAGTGAGTAGGAATCCCTAGATGTTACATGACCCGGCGAGGCATAATGCTCAATGCGGACCCGGGATCCACCTGAATGCGGCTTACTTCAGATGAACCAATATACCCTGTGAAGTACAGGGGTCGATCATGTCTCCCTGTGACCTACATATCATCTGCTGTGAAGGTGATGCAAGGAGCATTCTGGGAGGCATGGAGGCAATCCTCTACATCTTCCTCCTGTGGTCCAATCGGCACTTGGGTCATGAAAACCTCAGCATTAGCTAGGGCCTCTTGTAAAGCTTCTCTGGTTGACTTCTATAGCCTGAGGAGCTCATAAAGAGTAATTCAGGCCGGGATATTGGCCAGTTGAGTCAGGATATCAAAACGGCAAGGTGTCATGGACCCTTCCGCGATGTCTTGCGAAAGAACTTTGGAAAACCGAAGCTCTTTCTGTCTCTCCACGTTGTGGATGGCTTGGTTGACTCTGTAGCGGGTTTTGGAGGAGTTACCGCCATTTCGTCATACTTTTTCAGATATGACTGACCCGAATGGGTTTCCGCCACAAGTTGGTTGGGTTCTGTGGCCAGAGCTATCGTTTCCTCTTCTGAATCAGTCAGCGAGGGAACATCAGTTTTCACTTCCCGAGAAGAGGCACATACCACATTACAGGATGAAGCTTTAGCTTTGCCTTTGGACTTTCTGCTGGTCACAGTGGTCCATTGCTGGCCGTCCACAAGGTCGGGATGAACCCACATAACTTCTCCCCGAGGTGTGGGAACAGGTACAAGGCCCTTCTCTTGCTGCTGGTTAGGGTCTATGTTGACCAGTCTTAACTCCCCTATTGGGACAGGGACTACTCCAGAGGGTGTTGGAAGTTATCTTCCAAACTAGAGAAATGACATCATATTGGCTGTCACTTTCTTCTGCTCTGGATGGAGTTTTAATACCTCTGCGTCAATCAGAGCCTAAAGGATGTCTTTGAAGACATAACAGCTCTTGGTGGGGTGTCCCAGCTTCCTATGATACAAGCAGTAGTTGGGACTATCGGTTTTACCAACTTCTTCAGGGCGTCTGGCTTCAGGAAGCTTCAGTCTGTTGCTCTTATTAAGTAACTTGAACAGCGAGTCAACATGTTCGTCCTTGAAGGAATACTGCTTACTGGCGCGCGGCTGACTTGAAGAGCCACTTCTCTTGACCGGTTGAGGTTTGACGGGTGATTTGGTCTATGTCGCCAAGTTATCCTTCCTTTTCGCTTGGAGGGATGTGTCTGGCGCCCGCCTTGTCGACCTCTCAGGCCTGGGTTTGCTTTCTTCTGCCCTAACTCGGGCGACAATTTCTTCAGCCTGTTCACCTTGTTGGATCAATTGTTTTCAAGTGCGGCTTTCGGTAACTCCTATTTGGGCGAGGAGCGAAGTTTGCAGATTGTGGCGGCATGTTTCCACCAGGGTGACCTGGGTCATACCGCTTGGACATCGGAGCGCTACATTCTGAAATCTTTCTACAAATGATTTGACGGACTCTCCCCTCGCTGCTTGGTGGCCAAAAGAGTAGGCATGGTGACCTCTGAGTCATCTTCAAAAAAGCGCGTGAGGAAGAGCTTCTCCAAATCGCCCCAATTCTTAATGGAGCCTTCTGGGAGCTTTATGAACCATTCAAAGGCAAGCCCTTTTAGGGTGCCGATGAACAAACGTGCCAGGATGGCATCGTTTATCTACCACATTCTCTGTCTGAGACTTAAAGTAGTAAATGTGTTGGTTCGGTGAACCTTTCCCATCAAAAGCTTGGAGGGTCGGAGCCTTGAACTTGGGAGGGTATGGAACAAGGTCCCACTCAGTCGGATATGGCCGAACCACTCCTGCTTCACACAGGTCTTTCCGGTTGGTAAGGGCCTCAAGACGTTGCTCCAATTGATTCATTCTTCTAGAATGAACCCTTCCCTGGTCTCGGTCATCTTTTCCTTGCGACGAGAATTTAGATGAACCAGAAGTAGACTGCTCTTTCTCCTTTATATGTACAGAAGATGAGCTTTCTCCCTCTTTTCGTTTGCCTTTAGACTTTTTAGAGGAGGCTTTGTCGGTTGACTTCCTCTTGTCTTCAAGCAACTGTGCCAGCATCTGCTTGAGGGAATCGATAGATTCTTGTTGAGCACGAATCATCTCGAATTGTTCCCTCTGGACTTGGGCTTGCTACTCCAAGCGCCTAGCTGTCTCCTCAGGAGTGCTTGTCATATATATAAAGACATCTTTCTCTATAGAAGAGTTTGAAGCCTTTGACTCTGCAATAGCGGAATGCGAGTCATCTACCTCAATGCCGCAAGACAGGGCATTGTAGTCAATCAGCGGGATTGCCCCAGTCCGAGTGCGAGTATGTCGGTACACTCCTTCCGGTTCTGTGTCCGACTCGTCGGAGCTATACGCAGGTTTCTTTTCCCTACTCCTGCTCGCCATGTTTGTAGTGAGCTCAGGGTATTCAGCGTCAGAGAAAATCCTCCTTCTGTGAGAATGATTCCTTTTAGCTGATCGGGGAATCAGGGTCAGCTGTCTAGCTAAAAACTGCTGGTTTGCACCTGAACTACAACGGCATCCAGAGAGCATTGTGATAAGCCGTTCGCAGCAACATGATGAAGTGATTCGATTAGTACTTCTTTTCCTTGTCAAATAATCCCTTAGATCCGTAGGAGGGGATCGAAGAGATTAGCCTCGCAATGTTGAGGGCGTCTCACAGCTGAGTCGCAAGGTTCGGAGACGCAGTTCTTGCATCGTTGCTTCGAAACGCGAGTCTGGCGTCTCTGCTGATAAGAGACACAACTCTCGTGTTGCTGATTATTGCGTCTGAACAGAGACGCTTAAGAAACGTAGGGCTGCTGGGCCCCGTGCCTAGAGGCGCGTGCCTCTTGTGCTTGACAAGGTGCGCGAGCTTCGCGTTGGCGTTTGGGGAGTGGGGCTACAGAAGAGCCAGCTTGGTGAACCTTACATTTGGGCTGCCAAACGCTGACTTCACGTGTTGGATATGATACAGAAGAGACGCTGGTCCGAACCTCGCGTCCTACCTCTGTTGGACAATCAGTTGTTCCAACTTATAGTTGACGCGCACGCCTTCTCTGTCACCGTTCAGCGTTCCGGTTACGTCGTGGGGGTTGAATGGAACCACCGGGGACCTGGTGCTAGGAAGAGGATGGGCTGGCTGAACATCAGGAACGTTGGCCACGCGGGTCTCCTGAGAGACGTTGACGCGAGCATTACGCATGATGTGATTAGCCACGACATCCTTCACAGCAGTCGCGTCTGAGAGGATCTCAGAGCGAACTTCGGGGCAAATCGCCGTAGAGACCCTGAGGCAGGCCCGGGCCTTTGGGCTCTTGGAGCCGGAAGAGAGGAACTCTTCATACTTTGCTTGGTCAAATTCCATGACGAGTGATTCGACCGTTTTCCCAATGTAGATGACGTCACCTTGCGCCACTACTTGCTCGTCAGTAGAGAAAGTAGTACCCAGCGGAGTCTCCATCTCTTGTTTGGTGGGAGAAAGTTCCTTATAAAATTTCCTTGAATCAAATGAAAGATTACAATGGATTTACACTCCGATTACAAGAGAGAGAAGATGTTGAGACTTGAATCTCCCCTTTGTTTAATGCTGGGTTCTTCAAGTGGCGGTGGAAAGTAAATTTTGTTTTCCGTTGACCGGGTGAACGTTAAGACTCTTGAGGATCTTCTCCTTTGGATGGCAGATGGAGTAACACAGCTCTTGTCGACCAGGAATCTCAAAGAGATTATAAGTAAAGATTAACTTGTACGCAGCAAGTTGTTTGAAGAGCTGGACTCTTTTTCTTTTTCTGTGGAAGCTCACAAGTCAAATTCTTCTCCCCAGAATTATCTTCTCGACCCCTTCTCAATAACAAGCGGGGCTATTTATAGAGGTCCCAGAGGTGAACGTGCCCCCTAGAAACACTCCACAATGGGGGTTAACTTTCTCATTATGAGGGCAGTAATTGACCCCATAATAAGGGCAGTTATAACTAAGACGCGAGTGTCTCCTCTCGCGCCTTGGTGCTGCAGTGATGCTGAGACGCGGGTTTCGACCCTCGCGTCTTGGTACTGCAGTGATGCAGAGACGCGGGTTTCGATCCTCGCGTCTTGGTACTACAGTGATAGCTATGATTAGTCCTGCGTCTGGAGATGGAGCTCTACAAGAAGACTTCGGTACATAGTTTAGTTTATGTTTTAGATCCATTTGTTAAAAATTAGATAGTGTGATATGCTCAAGTTCACAACACACACACTTGTTTAAGTTTCCTGTTTTGGTTTTCGGTTTTTGGTTTAACCGATCTTTGTTTTCATGAATAGATAGAATCAACAAGTTTACATGGTTTAATGTATATTAGATATGTTCTATATACATGTATGCTTCAACTATTTAAACAAACTTAGTTTGATAGTCTATTTCATGAGTTTGGTGTTTTGGTATTTTAACAAAACGCATTTTTGGATTTTAAGTCAAAAATAATGATATATATATATATATATATATATATATATATATATATATATATCTTTCATGTATATTGGATTATATCCATATACAACATGCCTCAAGTTATTCATGTTTTTGTATTTGGATGAGTTTTGGACAAAACGATTTTTCATCTCAAAAATTCAAGTTTTAGAAAATACGGAATTTGATTTTCGGTAAAATTTCCGTAACACAAAAAGAGTTCAAAATGTTTGTAGCTTGGTTTGATTTTTACTCAAACAAATTTGTATTTCAAAGAGAATATAAGAACTTATGTTTGTGAATTTTTAGAGATTTTATGGGATTTAATAGGATAATAAAAACTCAGTTTTTAAATCCGAAATTTCTGTCTTCCAGGCTCTGGCGGTCGACCGACCGGTCGACCGGACCAGGAGCCGATCGACCGGATGTGCACAAAACGTGCACAAGGCCATATCAGTTGGCCGGTCAACCGAACGGTCGACCGACTGAAGGCAACCCACTCTCGGGTTGCCCCGGTTGACCGGCGGTCGACCGGCCAGAGAGCCGTTGCTCTCTGGTTCAGGACACGGTCAACCGGGCGGTCGACCGAAAGGCTCAACAGTCATTTTTTTGACCGTTGGCCGGTTGACCGGCCGATCGACTGGAAGGCCATTCTGGGCCTAGTCAGCTGCCAACGGGCAGATTCTCTTGAGGCCTATATAAACCCCATTTGAGAGCTATTTTGGAATAAGATTTTTAAGGAGAAAATTTTCATACTCTTCTAGTGTTTTTCAGCAAAAAATTTTGGGTTCAAAATTCTCATTCTCTATTTGTTTTTAAAGTGTTTTTAATTCAAAAAAAATAGTCTTTTGGGAATTTGTTTTTGGTCTAAAAATTCTATACCTATTTGGAGTTTTTCCCAAGTGATTTTCTTTGTTCAAAACACTTTGTTTTCTCACATTTAAGCTTATCATTCTATCCTCTCTATAGGATCTTTGCTCTTGCGAGAGAAGAATTGGTTTGTGATTTTTGATCACCAAGTTGTAAACCCTCCTACTTTGTGTTATCCCTCTTGTGTAGAGGTTGATTTTGGAGTGGTGGCTTTGTGCCCTATCCCTCTAGTGAGAAGTTGATTGGTTGTTTAGTTTTGTGCCTATCCCTCATTTGTGAGGTTGATATTGTGGTGGCTTTGTGCCTAGCCTCTACGTGTAGAGGTTGTGTTTGTAATTGAGAGAGGAGTTGTGTACTCCCGATTGTATTGCCCCAAATCCTTAGTGGAGGTTCCCTGTGTGGGAGTCCTGTGTGGACAAGTTAGTGAAAATCCTTCTGTGTGAAGGCGCGGACGTAGAGTTGTGTGCTCGAATCTCAAAATAAATCTCGGTGTTTGCGTTTGATCCATTGACTCTTACTCTCTCTCTCTCTCTTTTACTTTGTGCCTTGCATCATTTTATATTGCTCATTCATATATTATATGCTTGTCTTGTTTTGTGTGTGCTCACTTGTGTTTAACCACGAGAGCTTCATATAGCACCTCAACTCTTATTCAGAGGAATCAAGAGGAGTTAGTCTAGAGCCCTTCACCGGGAATTCGACTACACTCGTTGGTTACATTAAATGTGTTTCTATTTAAGTTTTAATTTCCGCATTTTATTCATTAGATTAGCCGTACACCTATTCACCTCCCCTCTAGGTGTACTTATAATTGGTATCAGAGCCTACGCTCCTAATATTAGGTTTAACCACCTAAGAGTGTTATCTTGGTTTTGCTAATCTACATTTGTATTTGCATTTGCACACATATAGTTTGCACTCATAGATAGCCCTCCCATGTTTGATATCTCTAGACTTGATATATGGAAGGTTATGATGAGTTGTCATTTGAAAGCCCTAGAATATAAAGTTTACCTTACCATTATCAAGAAATCCTAGCTTAGTGATAGCAAGCATATAGAGACTAATGCACAAGCCCTAAAGGCACTTAGAGCATCTCTTGATAAAAAATATTTACATGTGTTTTCTCACTATGATTCCGCTTTTGCAGTGTGAAATATTTTGACATCTCCCGAGCTACCAACGCTTATCAATAAGAAGAGGAGATCTAGTCGAGACGAGTCCGACGAACGTTTCTTCATGGTCCAAGGGAATGACTCCCTTGAGGTACATTCGGATACTCAACTAGATGTTAGTACTAGTTCTCATTGCAATGAGTGTATGGATGCACAAGCCTTGAATAATGAACTTGCCAAAAATTGTGAAATTTTGATTTCAAAATATAAACTTTTGAAAAAGGATAATTTTGGTTTAAAAAAAGAAAATAAAAATTTATCTTCTAGACTTGAGATTGCTTTGCAAGAGAGGGATGAGATTTCATGTGAACTTGACTCACTTAAATCCCAACTTGAACTTGCACTTAATGAAACCAAATTTTGAAAACCAAAAATGATTGTGAAAATGTTTTAAAGAAAAATGAGGCTTTATCTTTAAAACTTGATTTTGTTTTAAAAGAAAATGAATCTTTAAAAATGAAAATTATTTCTATGTCAAAGGATTTAGACTTGGTTTCTAAGAAAAATATCTCTTTGCAAAATGATATTGATTCACATATTTGTCATGCTAGTGTAGCTTTACCTAGCTTACCTATTGCATGCTCCACTTTATCTTCTAGTATTGAAAATAATATAAATTTGTTAAAGAAGAATATGGATTGTTTGTGCTCCACTTTGAGCCATTGTGCTTTGAACCACTCACGTTTGGAATTTATGTTTCGAAAGAAACAAGTTCCATCTTTGCATGCACACAAACCAAGGCATACACATGCTTCGCACGTTCATATGCACAACACTATGTATGCTCATGTGTACACTTGTACACATTGTGAACGTAAGGACCACCTTGCTAAGTTTTGCTATGATAAGATACATGATGTAAATTTAGCAACTAAATTTGTTTGGGTTAGGAAAAGTGCTAACCCCCATGGACCCAAAAGAGTGTGGGTACCAAAAACCACCCCTATTGTATTTGATGTAGGTGTGGGCTCTCACATGACATGAGAGTAATGGTGCCTTGAGGTGGATGCGTTCCGAGCTTTATGAGGACAATTTGGATGCATCACTTTTAAGGAAAGTTTGGTGGGAGGACCACCTTGTTTTTGGAGACATGGAGAGTTGCCCTCATGATTTTAGTAACGATCTCTAACTCCTCATTTATTATTTACATATTTTTCATATCATTGATTTTAGCATGTTATGATGTTTCATGATTAGTATGTTATATGCCTTGACATTTAGATTAGTGATATACATGATTTGTATTTGAGACACCCATGTTTATATGGATTTATATTTAGTGTTCTCATTTTAGTTTATCTAATGTGTATATCCTAGATCTATGCATGTGCATGTACATAATGATCATATGTATGTTTATGAGTTTTAGTTTTATTTTCTATGCTTCATGTTTTGATTACATGTTTAGATGTTAGTTTTCATTAAAACTTGGATATATACTTATACAACTAGTGAGCTACAAATAGACTATTATATGTTTGTGCTTGAACACTCATTTGTACCCATTAGATGTACTAGTATAGCCTAGTTTTGATGATTCATGCATTTGATTTGTATTCTCATTTTGTATATATTTTTCATGTTTATATGTTTAGCTTCATGTATATGCCTATTTTGTCAAAACTTAAGACATACATGTATGCCCCTTTGAGTCTTTTTGCCTTTCATGCAAATCTTTATTATGAACTCAATTGTGTTTAGGGATATGTATGTATAGTTCTAGTTTAGATAAAACATACATATACCTTGAAGCTTATTTGACTTTGATGATTTTCATGTTTTTGACAAGAAAATTCATAATTGAGCTAAATTGACTATTTTCATGATTATGTTTTTCACATAACTTGTACACTCATATTATTTGTTGTTTTCTCATGATTTTATTTTCATGAGTATGATATGAGTTTTATAGATTTTGAGTGTTTGGTGATCATGTGATTTACATATTTTTCATGGAATATATTTTTGTTTTATTCCTTACTTGAAGGATTTCGTACTAGTTTACAAATTTTTCTTATAAATAGTTCGTATTCTTCATTTTGGAAGAGTTTTCAATTATGCTAAATTATTTTCAAACCTATTTTTGAAAACCCTTTCCATTTAAGGGCGATTGGTTGAGCGACCATGCCTTGTATGCTTATTATTGAAAATCCTTTTTAAACATGTGCATGAAATGGGTGGTAGGAAATATGAGTTATACACTTGATCTTATTGTGTTTTCGATTAGTATCATTGAATTTTTTCAATTGGTATCACTATTGACATTCTTTTTGTATACTCATATATGTTTTTATATATGTATGCTTACACTTCAAATAGTATCAATTTCGATTGGTATTCAATTTTTCATACATATATATATATGATTTATTTGTACTTACTATATTTCTATATCTATGAGCATAAATTTTGGTTATGCTAAGCTTGATTTCTTAAATAACTATTATATTTCAATTGATTATGTTTCAATTGGTATCTTATACAAGTTTATGCATCATTTTGTTTGGTATTTCATAAAGGGGGAGAAAATTCATATTGCATCTTTCAATTGGTTTTTGTTTATCTTTGGTATTCCACTCCCACACTTTATGATAATATTAATTATTTTTGGTATCATATGCTCCTAATGAAAAATTACTTTCAATTGGTACTAATCTTTACAATTGATATCAAGATTATCTATATATCTTTTAATTGATATCAAAATTTTTGGTTGGATTCGTCAAAATGATTTATTTACTTACAATTGATATTTAAATTTATGTTAAAATATTTGTTTTATATACTTTCAATTGGTATGATTTATTGATATCATGATGCACTAAATTGATATATTTTTTTTTAATTGGTATCATAAAGTTTTGATTTGATTTCACCCCTAATTGAGATTTTTTTGTTTAAGACAAAAAGGGGGAGAATATTATTTTATTGTTTTCTTTGACCCCTTTGATGATTGACAAAAAGGGGAGAAGTATTTGTGAGTTTATATGCATGTTTATTGGTTTATTTGAGTTTCAATTTGGTATCAAGAGCTTTTATTGTTTCATGCTTTGTTGTTTTGTTTTATTGATATCAAGAAAAACTTTTGTTAAAATTTTTATTGTTGGTATCAAGAGCTTGTATTGATTATCTTACAATTGGTATCAAGAATTTTTTTTATTGATTGGTATCAAAAGCTTTCAAGAGTTTTTTTTTTATTGATTGATATTAAGAGCTTTTATTACTTTTATTGATAAGTTTTCAAATTGAAATTTTTATTTGTATCAAGAGCAATTATTTAAGAACATGGTTATTTCAAAAAGGAAAAGAAATTTATTTTACAAGTTTGGTATCAAGAGCATGTTCATTTCATTATTTTATGCATGTTGATGCATATTCATATTTAGTATTCATTGCATATATTTATTGTCTATTGCTATGCATGAGTTAAGGGGGAGCTTCTTTGAAGCTTAACTTTAATCCATGCATATATAACTCCATGAGTTTTGTCATCATCAAAAAGGGGGAGATTGTTGACCCAGAGGCTTCCACTCTAGTTTCGATGATGATTAACTCATGTAGTTATAGTTTACTAATAATCTTGTGGTGTTTAGTTTCAGATACTTAACCAAAATATTAGTAGGTGATTAGCTTCAACAAAGATGTTTTGGAGCTTTCACATGGTGATTCAAGAGCCTGAGCGTCAAAGTTCATATCTAGCACTCATTGGAGTCAAGCTCGGTGGATCACGTTTGGATCGAGTCGGCCTGGAGACGGTGCTCTACAAGAAGAATTTGGTACATAGTTTAGTTTATATTTTAGATCCATTTGTTAAAGATTAGATAGTGTGATATGCTCAAGCTCACAACACACACACTTGTTTAAGTTTCATGTTTTGATTTTCGGTTTTTGGTTTAACCGATCTTCGTTTTCATGAGTAGATAGAATCAACAAGTTTACATGGTTTAATGTATATTAGATTTGTTCTATATACATGTATGCTTCAACTATTTAAATAAACTTAGTTTGATAGTCTATTTCATGAGTTTGGTGTTTTGGTATTTTAACAAAACGCATTTTTGGATTTTAAGTCAAAAATAATGATATATATATCTTTCATGTATATTGGAATATATCCATATACAACATGCTTCAAGTTGTTTAAGTATCATGTTTTTGTATTTGGATGAGTTTTGGACAAAACGATTTTTCATCTCAAAAAATTCAAGTTTTGAAAAATATGAAATTTGATTTTCTGTAAAATTTTCATAACACAAAAAGAGTTCAAAATGTTTATAACTTGGTTTGATTTTTACTCAAACAAGTTTGTATTTCAAAGAGAATATAAAAACTTATTTTTGTGAATTTTTAGATATTTTATGGGATTTAATAGATTAATAAAAACCCAGTTTTCAAGTCCTGAATTTCTGTTTGCCAGGCTCTAGCGGTCGACCGACCGGTCGACCAGACTAGGAGTCGGTCGACCGGAACGGTCGACTGGATGTGCACAAAACGTGCACAAGGCCATATCAGTTGGCTGGTCGACCGAGCGGTCGACCGACTGAAGGCAACCTGCTCTCGGGTTGCCCCGGTCGACCGGGCGGTCAACTGGTCAGAGAGCCGTTGCTCTCTGGTTCAGGGCACGGTCGACCGGCCGGTCGACCGGAAGGCTCAACGGTCATTTTTTTGACCGTTGGCCGGTCGACCGGCCGGTCGACCGGAAGGCCATTCTGGGCCTAGTCAGCTGCTAATGAGCAGATTCTCTTGGGGCCTATATAAACCCCATTTGAGAGCTGTTTTGGAATAAGATTTTTAAGGAGAAAAATTTCATACTCTTCTAGTGTTTTTTAGCAAAAAGTTTTGGGTTCAAAATTCTCATTCTCTATTTGTTTTTAAAGTGTTTTTAATTTAGTCTTTTGGAAATTTGTTTTTGGTCTAAAAATTCTATACCTGTTTGGAGTTTTTCCCAAGTGATTTTCTTTGTTCAAAACACTTTATTTTCTCACACTTGAGCTTATCATTCTATCATCTCTATAGGATCTTTACTTTTGTGGGAAAAGAATTGGTTTGTGATTTTTTGATCACCAAGTTGTAAACCCTCCTACTTTGTGTTATCCCTCTTGTGTAGAGGTTGATTTTAGAGTGGTGGCTTTGTGTCCTATCCCTCTAGTGAGAGGTTGATTGGTTGTTTGGCTTTGTGTGTATCCCTCATTTGTGAGGTTGATATTGTGGTGGCTTTGTGCCTAGCCTCTAAGCGTAGAGGTTGTGGTTGTAATTGAGAGAGGAGTTGTGTACTCCCGATTGTATTGCTCAAAATTCTCAGTGGAGGTTTCCTGTGTGGGAGTCCTGTGTGGACAAGTTAGTTGAAATCCTTCTGTGTGAAGGCGGGGACGTAGAGCTGTGTGCTCGAACCTCGAAATAAATCTCAGTGTTTGCGTTTGATCCATTGACTCTTACTCTCTCTCTCTTTTACTTTGTGCCTTGCATCATTTCATATTGCTCATTCATATATTATATGCCTGGCTTGTTTGTATGTGCCTCACTTGTGTTTAACCACGAGAGCTTCATATAGCACCTCAACTCTTATTCAGAGGAATCAAGAGGAGTTAGTGCAGAACCCTTCACTGGGAATTCGGCTACACTCGTTGGTTACATTAAGTGTGATGCTATTTAAGTTTTAATTTTCGCATATTGTTCATTAGATTAGCTGTACACCTATTCACCTCCCCCCTCTAGGTGTACTTACATAAATTTTACAAATAGATTTGTTTGGGTTAGGAAAGGTGCTAACCCCCCATGGATCCAATAAGGTATGGGTACCAAAATCTACCCCTATTTTATTTGATATAGGTGTGGGCTCTCACTTGACGTGAGAGTATTGGTGCCTTGATAGTGGATGCTTTTGTGCTTGATGGACACCACTTTGGATGCATCACCTTTAAAGAAGTTTGGTGGGAGGACCACCATGATTTGAAGATATAGAGATGAACCCTAATGGTTTTGGTAACTATCTCTAACTCCTTATTAGTTTACATGCTTTTAGAATATTGATATTTAGCATGTCATGTTTTAATGCTCATTATGTTAAACGTCATGATAATTAGACTTATTACATACATGTATAGGATTTGAGATACACCCATGTTCATATGCATCCATATTTTGTGTTCTCACTATAATTTAACTATTGTGTATATCATAACTCTAAAAATGTGCATTTATTTAATGATATTGGTTTATGTTTTTGTACTTTATGTTTTTTATTGCATGTTTAGATGTAATTTTCATTAAAACTTGTGTACATACTTGTACAACTAATGAGCCACATTTGATTTTTTTAATATTTGTGCTTAATTATTCATTTGTACCCATTAGATGTACTAGTATAACATAGTTTTGATTATTCTTGAATTTCAACTTGTATTCCCTATTTTTGGTACATGTTTTCATGATAATGTGTTTAGCTTCATGTATATGTTAATTTTGTTTAAAACTTTAGATATACTTGTATAATCTTGAGTCACTTGCTTTTTATGTAAATTCTATTATAGACTCATTTATGTTTAGGATATGTATGTATACTTGTAGTTTTAACAAAATATACATATACTTGAAACGTATTTAGTTTTGATGATTTCTTGTTTATATGAGCTTAATTGCCTATTTTCATAATTTTGTTGATTACATGACTTTTTACACTTTATGTTTGGTGTTTACTCATGATTTGTTTTCATTGGATTATATGAGCTTTATTGATATGTGAGTGTCGATGATCGTGTGATTTTCATGTTTTTATAGATTCATGTTTTATTCCTTACTTGAAGGATTTCGTACTAGTTTTCAAATATTATCTTTAAACTAGTTTAAAATTTTTAAATTGGTAGAGTTTTCAAACATGTTAAATTATTTTTAAATCTTATTTTTGAAAACCCCTTCCTTCCAAGAGTGGTTGGATGGGCGACCATGCCTTGTATGCTCAAATTAAAAATTTTATTTAAACATGTACATGAAAGGGAGGTAGTATGAGTTATACATTTATTTTCAATTGGTACACACTTGATATTTTTATATTTGTATACTCATATTTGTGTTTTCTGTATATGTATGTTTCAAACTTCAAATAGTATCAATTTCGATTGGCATTTACATTTTCATACATATATATGTGATTTGATTGTGCTTACAATATCTTTATATCTTAAAGGACAAATTATGTTTATGCTAAGATTGATTTATTCCTTAATGTCAATTATTTTTCAATTGATATCTTATACAAGCTTATGCATCGTTTTTATTGATATTTCATAAAGGGGGAGAAAATTCGTGTTTTGCCTTTCAATCGATTTTATTTTTAATTGGTATCTTACTTTCATTCTTTATGATGAAAAATACTTTGTTGCGGTTTATGCTAACATTTTCAATATTGGTATCAATAATCTTAAATTGGTATTATTCTCAATTTAGTATCTTTATTATAAAATGATTTTTAACTAAAAATTTGGTTTGTATTTTCAATCAGTTTTTAATTTCAATTGGTTTCAAAATTTACAATAGATATTTCAATTGATATAAAAATGTATACTATTTCATTGTCTATTGGTATAAAAAATTTACAAGATATTTTCAATTGGTATCTTTTAGTATCTTAAAAAAAAATTTGTTTATTTTCAATTGGTATCATAAATTGGTATCATAATGTTTCAATGTATACCTTTATCATAAATTGATATATTTTACAATGGTATCATATTGTTTTGATATGCATTGCTTATATGCAAGGGAAGCTTAACATCTTCTCTATATATAGATTCATGTTGAGTGTATCTCATATTGAGGAGCTTGACCTCTCTTCTCTATGTCTTACACGTGTGTAAGGAGAGCTTCACATCTCCTTTTATACAATGTATATTATACGTTATGTGATTAGAGTTTAGTCATCTCTTTTTCATGTAATGTATGTATGTAGGGGGTGTTAACTTTACGTCTCTCCTCTTCATGGATGTATATCGTATATATATCTGTAATATTGTTTGATTTGTTTTCGCCCCTTTATTGATGAATTGACAAAAAGGGGAAGAAGTATTTGATGAGTTTATATATGCATGTTTATTTCATTTTCTTATTTTATACAAAAAGGAGGAGAAGAATAAAAAGGGGAGAAGAATTTTGAGAGTTTTATATGTGCATGTTTATTTTCTTATTTAATGCATATATGTTTTTGTTTATGCAAAAAGGGGAGAAGTATTTATGCAACAAAAAGGGGAGAAGTATTTGGAGAAATTATTTATGTTCATTTTCTCATTTATACATATATATGTTGTTTGTCTTATGCATTTCATTTAATATCTTTATGTTTATTGTTATGCATGAGTTAAGGGGGAACTTCTATGTAGCTTAACTTTAATCCATGCATATATAACTCCATGAGTTTTATCATCATCAAAAAGGGGAGATTGTTGGCCCAGAGGGCCATCACTTTAGTTTTGATGATGATTAACTCATGTAGTTATAGTTTACTAATAATCTTGTGTTTAAATAGTTTCAGTAATTAACCAAGATATTAATAGGTATTTAGCTTCAACAAAGGAGTTGTGAAGCTTTCACATGTAGATTCAAGAGCTTGTGTTAAGATAGATAGTATTGATATGCTCAAGTTCACATACACACACAAGTTTAAAGTATATTAGTTTTGGTTTTCAGTTTAACTGGTTTTGAATTTCATGTCAAAAATATTGATATATATCTTATATGTATATTAGATTCTATCCATATCAATATGCTTCAAAGTTATTTCAATATCATGTTTTTGTATTTATACAAGTTTGGAGAAAACGGTTTTTCATTTTAAAAATTCAAGTTTTGAAAAATACCGTTTTTGTTTAAAGGCCAAATTTCAATATCACAAAAATGGTTCAAATTATTTATAATATGTGTTGAATTTTAGTCACACATATTTGTATTTCAAAAATCTTATAAGAACTTATTTTTGTGAAATTTATGTGATTTTATGGGATCTAATTGATATTAAAAAGACCAAGTTTTAATCCCTTAAAAATTATGACATGGCCTTCTGCCGGTCGACTACACGGTTGACCGAGCCAGAAGTCGGTCGATCGGGCGGTCGAATGATGTGCACAAACGTGCAGAACCACATTTGGCTGGTGGGCCGGTCCACCGGGCGGTCGACCATCCAGAGAGTTCTGCTCTCTGGATCTCGCCCTGGTCGACCGGGCGGTAGACCGGCCAGAGAGCACTGCTCTCTGGATCTGGCCTCGGTCGACCGGGCGGTCGACCGGTGGCTCAATAGTAAAAGAAAATGACCGTTAGCCGGTCGACCGGGCGGTCAACCGAAAGGACAAATTTTCCCTTTCCAGACTGCTAACGGGCAGATTTTTGAGAGGGTATAAATACCCATCTCTTGGGCTGGTTTCTTTATGATTTTTTAGAGCTAAAATTTCTATCTATTTCAGTGGTTTAGCAACAAGTTTTCAAAGAATTTTTAGGTTAAAAAGATTCATCTTTATTTGTTTTAAAGGATTGAAAAAAATCAAAGAAAAAGAGAAGTCTTTAGGAATTATTTTTGTTCTTCATTTTTATTTTATCCTAGAAGTTTTCCCAAGTATCTTCTTAGTGATTTTGATTTTCAAACTCTTTATTTTCTCACACTTGAGCTATCTATCTATCCTTTCTATTAGGATCTTTATTTTGTGAGAAAATTGGTTTGTGGTCTTTGAGATCACCAAGAGTTGTAACCTCCCTTGTATTTATTGTTATCCCTCTTCTGCAGAGGTGATTGTGGAGGTTGTGTTGGTATCCCTCTAAGTGTAGAGATGATTGAGCTTGTTGTTTGGCTTAGTGCATTATCCCTATAGTGTGAGGTGATTGTTGTTTGGCTAAGTGTCCATCTCTCTAAGTGTAGAGGTGATTGTTGTTGTGTCTTACCTCTTGTATAGAGGTTGTTGTTGTTTGAGAGAGGAGTTGTGCACTCCTAATTTGTATTACCCAAATTCTCAGTGGAGATTCCCTGTGTGGGAAGTCCTGTGTGGACGCATTAGTGAAAATCCTTCTGTGTGAAGGCGGGGATATAGAGCAGTGGCTCGAATCTCGAAACATATCTTGTTTTTTGCGATTGATCCACTATCTCTAACTCTCTCTCTCTCTTTTATACCTTGCTTTATTTCACATTGATCATATCATACATATATGCTTGGTATTGTTTGTGTGTGCCCGTACTTGTGTTGAACCAAGAGAGTTTAATATAGCACCTCAACTCTTATTTAGAGAAATTTAGAGGAGTTAGTTTAGAGTCCTTCACCGGGAATTCGGTTACACTCTTTGGTTACACTAAGTGTGTTGCAATTTATTTTTAATTCCGAATCATTTGTCATTAGATTAGCCATACACCTATTCACCCCCCCTCTAGGTGTACTTTCATTGTTCATATCGCTTAGATCTAGCACTTTCAAGCCACCTTCTGACCTTTGAAGACATATCTCTCTCTGATTGCCCAAGTGGTAGGCCTTGCAGACGAGTTGCTACCACGCCATAGAAAGTTATATGTCAATTCTCTTCTCTAACCATCTTGGCAGTTCATAATAAGATAGGAAGTAGAGTGGGGACACAGATAAGGAAGAATTGAGCAGAGTTCTCCCACCTCCCAAGGATAAAAGTATGCCTTTCCCTCCATCTAACTCCCTCTCTATCTTTTCTATTAAAGATATTCAATCTCTTTTTCTAAGCCTGCCAGCTATGATCGGGATTATGAGATATTACAGAAGGAAATCCCCCAGCATCCAAAAATCCTCTCAATGATCTAGGAGATTGGGCTCCTCTCAATGATGTAGGAGATTGGGCTTGCGTGCCTGAGAAAGATGATGGAGCTTTTGTGGAAGTTAATACATAAGCCTGACCATCTCTAAGAAGGAGCATTTTATGAAGGTAGCTTGCGCAATATCACATTTACCGAAAAGTAGGGTGTCATCTGCATTTTGCAGGTTTACCACTACATTGACTCTCCCTTGCAGCACCCTGGCCTTCTAGTTTAGTTGCTTCCTGACGTAGACTGGGAAGCAAATGACGCAGGCTAGATCATGTTTTAACGCCAACGAATCCTGAAAGGATCTTTCAGATAATGAAGGTACTCGAATCCACGAGCACAACACATGAATCCACGAGTAAAAAGATAACAACTTGAATTCACGAGCAATTTAAAAAGGAGACTGAATTTTTATATCAATATTGAATACCAAACAAAGAATACAATGACACTTTTATAGGCTTACAAAAGATTCATATTCTATCTATGAAATTTACATAAATTACAATTCAAAATAAAGAAAGATAAAATCAATCATAATTTAAATTGGACCCGAAAATAAAAACCTAATCATTTTCTGAAATAGCTGATACATACAGAACTGTCGATCGGACCATCGATCGTTGGTCAAAACTGTGTTTTCGGTCGACTGGGCGATCAACTGGCTGAGAGACCTAACTCTCTATTATTTTTTTGATCTTTTGGACGGTCGATCGGGCGATCGACCGTCAGCTTAGTCTGTCTTCTCTTGTCTTCTGGACGGTCAACTAGCCTGATCCTTTTGTTGCTCCTCTCTATTGTCAGTCGGTCAACTGAGTGATCGACTGACATCTCCAACTATTTGGCTCAGTCGACTGGGCGGTCGACCGAGATCAGTCATTTTGCTTTAAAACTTTGATCTCCGGCTAATGCTTCTAACTTAGATCTTACATCACGTCCCTAGCTCTTCTTAGTATGACGTTCAGTCCATCTGCAATCATGACAAAGAGGGGGGAAGTGGATCACCCTGATGAAGGCCCCTTCCGACAGACGATGTCTGATCTGGCATCACCATTTATAAAAGGGGAAACTTTTGCATAAGATTACCATAATCCAAATTATCCATCTCAGCTCGAATCCCCACTATACTTTATTGTAGACCTTCTCGAAGTTGAGCTTGAGTAGGTATCTAGGGGACTTCTTATTGTGGCAATAATGGATAACGTCCTGGGCCACCAAAACCCGTCCAGTATAGATTGTCCCGAAATGAAACCAATCTGGTAGTCTTCCACTAGGTCCTACAGGACACCCCTAAGCCAGTTCGCAAGGACCTTTGAGAGGATCTTCACAGTACAGTTCAAAAGATAGATAGGTCGGTATTCCCCAATGCTTACCAATGTATCTTTCTTCGAGAAAAGGAAGGAAAGAGTAATTAATCTTGTCAAGTCGACTGTCTCCTCTACCAAGTCCCTTAGCAACACTGTAAGGTTATCTTTAACAATGTCCCAATAATGTTTACAAAAGAAGATCGGGAAGCCATCAGGACTGACCACTTTGTCAGTCCCAAGCTCCTAATCTCTTCTAGGAAGAATTTTCCCTTCGAATTTGTCACGCCACGCTTCCCCAAATATATCGTAAAAGAGACGCGACGAGAGTCGGCGACGCATATACGCGAGAAAAATACCTAACATGTATACACGTTAAGCCTCGGTATAGGAAATAAACTCAATATACATAAATATCCAGCTTTGTTGACAAAGTACAAGAATATTTACAGAGTCATGACATATTACATGAATAGAAAACATGATCAAGAAAACATAGTTTTCCCTAGCAGAAAAAGAAAAGAGAATAACTACCCGAACTCCATAACACGATCAAAGTACTCCTGCTCTTGCAAAATCTCTGAAACTAAATTTGAACATGCAAACTGGCCATAGGAAGGCAGCTCTCTTTCCCACGATCGCAACGGTTCTAGGATCGTCCAAATCGGAGTCCGGTCCAGACATCGCCCGAACACTAAATGTAAGAGAAATGGGTTAAATATGTAATAAATAAGGATTAAAATGCAATAAGTATTATTTAACAGAGGGTTTATTATCTTTATAAGTTTTGGATGCGAGTAAGACAGGTTACTGGGTTGGATTTAGATCCACAAGCCATACGCAAATATTTAAGTAATGGGTTAATTGGATTCGGGTTTGTGTTCGCAACCTGTTATGGGTTATGAACCCATAACAACGACGACAGCAGCAGCAGAACGATTGCTGCTGCGCCGCTGGCCGGCCAGCTGGGCTGGCCACCTGGCCGTGGGTGACGAGTCAGGCCTGAAACAGAGAGGGAGGGAGAGAGATAGAAGTGAGGAAGAGAGAGGGAAGAGAGAGAAAGAGAGAGAGAGAGGGAGGGAAATAGGGATAAATTAGAGAGAGAAAGAGAGAGGGAAAGGATTTAAAAGGAAAGGAAGGCGGTGGCTAATGGCGGTGGAGTGAGTCGGTGGAAAAAGGA
The DNA here is from genome assembly GCA_038442645.1 of Agave tequilana. Taxonomy (NCBI): domain Eukaryota; kingdom Viridiplantae; phylum Streptophyta; class Magnoliopsida; order Asparagales; family Asparagaceae; genus Agave; species Agave tequilana. The sequence continues at coordinate 33,625 of JAVJIF010024497.1, forward strand.
AAATTCCAGAGAAGGGGAGAAGGGGAAAGAAAAAGAAAGAAAAGAAATGAATTCGATTAAATTAATATTATTTAATTGTGCCCAAAATTCGACTAGTCCCGAACAATTCTCAAAATTCTGTAAAATAGAGAATATTATGCTGAGGAGTAATGTGAAATCAGATTCATGAAATCTTGTCTGGTTTGCAAGTTAAAAATCTTAGAATGTATAATCGATACTGGGCGACACCGATTTGACCCGATTTTTGATAAATTCAGAAAAATCTTCAAAAATATCAGAACGTAGCTAATATGATTCTAAGTCACAATGTGAAAATAGATTCCTAAAATTCAAATCTATTTGTGAATTAGAAATTGTAGAGCCAATTATCGGTATCAGTCGACACCGACTACGGAGATTTTTCAAAATAATCTAGAAAAATTTTAGAAAATTTTAAAAATCTAAAATATTAAAAATAATATTTGAAACTGAAGCCAGCTCAATCTGATTAGCAAAAAGATCAAGCCAACTTTGTACGTCGTATCGAGTACTGATACTATGATACGTACATCAAGGATCAGGGGTTACATTTCTCACCACCTTACAACAAATTTCGTCCTCGAAATTTCAATTCAGGTGGGAGGACAATATGTACATCCCCAAAGCCTAAATGTTACAGGCCTACGACGGTTCCGCTGCGCCACTCTGATATCGATAGTGAAAGCGGGGTAGAGAATTGGTGTCGTGAGTCCAAGAGAGAGAATTGGAATCCATGGGATGATGAAAAGGCAAAAAGAAAGTCAAAATATTTTGATTGATAACTAAAATGAGGGATTAGAAAAGTATTGAGGAATGAATTGTCAATGAAATGGCATTCTTGTACTTATAGCTGGAATCCCTAAATCCAGATACAGATGAGTTTTAATCTGAATCTGATTGTACTGTTGGTATGAGCCTAAGTATTGGCCCAGGTGGTTACCCACACCAGGTGTAAACCTCACCTCTAATACCACTCTGAAACGCCCCGATCCTGCAGGTACGGGGACGTTATGGCGACGTACATACACAGGGCGGAGATACCCTCACGGACGTACGCTAAGCCTCAGTACAGGGAATAGATACAATATTTACAATAATTCCAGCCTGAAGTAAGTACAAGAATATCTGTAAAAGGGGTCAGTGATCATGAGAGATATAGAAATACAAAAAAATAAGGAACTAAAGACTAAATAATAAAGATACTATGAATGAGATCGATGACGAGTCCTATGTGAATCCAATGAAATATCTGACAATACGATATCTGGGATCTCTAACCTGGGCACGCAAACTCAGGGTCGTCAGAAAGCGACCTAGTGAGGGGTAAAATAAAGGAGGCAGTAATATGTACTATAGTAATACAAGCACGATAATAATATATAATACATGTTTATGTATCAGTGGTACCATAATAGGAATTTAATAAACAATAGAAACCTAAAAATGTCATATTTTAATACCATCACCACCTAGCATGTTATCATCGGGTCATGTCTATAGTAGTCTCCAGCGTTACATAATAAATAAGGTTGTAGAGTGGTGATGTGAAAGAAATTAACATGCAGATGTGCAGCATGCAACATAACCATACTACTGTGTTGTACATATACAATAATGATGTCTGCAAGGTGTACATAAAAGCAGAATATATGCAATGCAGAGTATATGTATCATGAATAGTGTGGAACCACATGGAGTGTAACAAATATAAGAACGTGTAATAAGGTATACAGGTGACATGATCGTGAATAAAATACCAGGAATAGTAACAAGTATAAAGGAACAAGAATATACATGTGTCGAGTATGTCATGTGATTTATACAATAGTAACAATCAGTACCACCTGGTATTTTAATCAATCTCTTCAGTGTCCCATACCACTAACAGTTTATACTGGAGCCCGCACTCCAGTCGAACCCATCCGGATATGGCATATGGGTACCATTATCCAAACGAGAGAATGACTAAATAGCAAGTGTTCCGGATGTCACTATTGTTGGTTTATTAAATGTATCATGTACTGGGTCTGAATAACAAGCGCACTGAGGATGCCTCCATCATGCCAACACCCCACGATGTGGGATTCTAAAGGTGGCCCCCACGGATTCAAGAGGTGGCCCCCACCATGTCTGTGGTGTGGCACTTTATTCCGTGTGACACTTAGTTTCACACACAATGTGCTGGATGCCAGCATGACCGTGTGTATAACGGGAATACAATATAACAAGAATATTGAGTCTAGTCAGTAACAATATCAATAACAAGAGCACCGGAGACATCCTCGTCACCCAACACCCGGCGGAGTGAGGATTCTAGAGGTGGCCCCCACGGATTCAAGAGGTGGCCCCCACCACAGATAGGTGTGATGTGGCACTTTACTCCGTGTGGTACTTAGTTTCACACATGTTCCGTCGGACGCTAGCGTGACTGTGCTAATAACTGATATACCAGAATACAAGTATGCTAGCGTGTTAACAATATTATAATAGGATTTTTATCAGTATTGCGGTTACGGTTACATGAACAAGTATATAATGTAACAAGAGTACATGAATATTCAAATATCAGAAATCCAAGTAACAGGAGCAGTGAACCATGCAATAGGAATACAAAAACAATCAATCGCATGTATACCAGTGAATCTATGTAACTGAGATGTAAGAACAATAGTGTACAGAGTATCCGTGTAACGGTATCTAGTGAAATAGCATATCAGTACATCAGTGGGTCACAAACATGTAGTAATGTATCATGATTCTCAGTAGACATGTACATGAAACAACATGACACGATGGTATCTAGTATAACGGGTAGTGATATGACATACGTTGCTATCAATACATGAAATAACAGTGTCGCGTATGCATATAACAGTGATAGTGTCTATGATGGTAACATATCCGTGTGTCAGTGTACATGTAACAATATCTACGAATTGTGATAGATGTACATGGGTTATGTTCGATATCATAAGTGAAGTTTATATAAGGTTCTATTTTCAAATTCTTCATAACCATTTTAATATTTATTAGTGTCGCATTATATAATATATTCATTTACTTTATTTTTAAATCAAGAAACAAAATAATAAGGATTATTAGTTAACAATTATCTTCAAATAGCCATCATTCATATTCAATTTACAGTGATTTATCACTTATTGTATTTCTTAAATAATATTCATAATGATTTATCGGTTACCACGATTCATTACCTAAGGCAACCGATCAATTTCACTAACATGATAAAATATAATTATAAAAGAAAAACACTCACAAACTGGTCATGAGAAGCTAGCTCTCTTTCCCATGATCGCAACTGTTTCAGTATCGTCCAAATCGGAATCTGGATACTCTAGATATCGCCCGAACACTAAAAGTAAGAGAAATAGGTTAAATATATAATAAATAAAGATTAAAATGCAATAAGTATTATTTAACAGGGGGTTTACGGAAAATTATCTTTATAAGTTTTGGATGCGGGTAAGACGGGTTATTAGGTCGGATTTAGATCCACAACCCATACCCAAATATTTAATTAATGGGTTAATTGGATTCGGGTTAGGGTTCACAACCCGTTATGGGTTATGAACCCATAACAACAATGACAGCAGTAGCAGAACGACTGCTGCTGCGCCGCTGGCCGGCCAGCTAGGCTGGCCGGAGGCGAGAGGAGTATGCCGGCGGCGGTCCCGGCCGTCGCCGGCGCGGCGGTGGGTCAGGCCGAGAGAGAGGGTGAGGAGAGAGGGGGAGCGAGAGAGGAATAGAGAGATAGGGGAAGAGGGAGAGAGAGAATTATAGGAGAAGGAAAAGGAGAAGAAGAAAAAGAAGAAGAAGGGTGTGGCGCCCGATAGGAGAGGGGGCAGTGGCGCGCCGGCCACCTGGCCGTGGGTGACAAGTCAGACCTGGAACAGAGAGGGAGGGAGAGAGATAGAAGTGAGGAAGAGAGAGAGAGAAAAAGAAAGAGAGAGTGAGAGTGAGAAAGAGATGAGAGAGGGAAATAGGGATAAATTAGAGAGAGAAAGAGAGAGGGAAAGGATTTAAAAGGAAAGGAAGGCGGTGGCTAATGGTGGTGGAGTGAGTCAGTGGAAAAAGGAAAATTCCAGAGAAGGGGAGAACAGGAAAGAAAAAGAAAGAAAAGAAATGAATTCGATTAAATTAATATTATTTAATTGTGCCCAAAATTCGACTAGTCCCGAACAGTTTTAAAAAATTGTGTAAAATAGAGAATATTATGTCGAGAAGTAATGTGAAATCAGATTCATGAAATCTTGTCCACTTTGCAAGTTAAAAATCCTGGAATGTATCTCCGATACCGGGCGACACCGGTTTGGCCCGATTTTTAATAAATTCAAAAAAATCCCCAACAATACCAGAACGTAGCTAATATGATTTTAAGATACAATGTGAAAACAGATTCCTAAAATCCAACTCCGTTTGTGAATTAAAAATCGTAGAGCCAATTATCGGTATCGTCGACACCGACTACGGAGATTTTCCAAAATAACCTAGAAAAATTCTAAAAAATTTTAAAAATTGAAAAATAATATTTGAAACTAAAATCGGCTCAATCTGATTAGCAGAAAGGTCAAACTAACTTTTATACGCCGTATCGAGTACTGATACTGTGATACATACATCAAGGAGCAGGGGGTTACAAAGATGAAGAAGAAGAATATGGGAGAGAGAGCTTGGGAGGGGAATAGATAAAGAAGGAGAAGGGAGCTCAGTTCACTACGAGGGGAGGAGGAGGAGGCGGCCTGCCGGCGGTGACGGGGTACAAATGGCGCGAGATGGAGAAGAAGGAAGGGAAGGAGAAAGAGGAGGAGGGAGATGGTATAATGGTGATGGAATGGTGGGGTGGCGGCAGTGTGGGTGTTTGGCCGGAGGTGAGAAGGGGGAGTTGGGGTGGTGCCGTCAGGGGGGTGGTGGGGCACAACGGTCGCCGGGGAGGGCGGCGGTCGGAGGTAGGGAGAGGAAGTGGTGATGTTGGGGTTTTGAAGGTAATGATGGAGGTGGAGGGAGATGGAGCGGTGGTGTTGGTTATTGGAGAAGGAAAAGTGTAACGCCCCGATCCCGGCGATACGGGGACGTCACTGCAACGTATATACGTAGGTCAGAACTACCCTCCCGTATATACGCTAAGCATCAGTACAGACAAGAATCAGAGTACGGAAGCAAATGGTGCATTATACATTCCAACACATATATATATACAATCACAGAGTTATCACCAGACGTGATGACTATTACAATAATAAAACATCACAGATACGCGCAAATGCGAGAGTACAAGAGATATACATATATGAACGGCATAAAAGGGTGTCCACATACATGTATACAAGGAATGTACAAGTATGAATAGAAAAAGGGCACTCACGAGTTTGCTAAGGGGAAACTCGAGAGGCATACAGGGGGTCTGGAAGGATGGAGCTCTGAAAGGTCAACCGGGGTCCACGCTACCGCTGCGCCACTCTGATGCAGCAACAGGAAACCCATACGCTCCAAGCTCCGAAACCTGGACATGAGAATCCAGGGGAGTCAGTGAAACTCCCCAGGCGAGTAGGATGCAAAAGCCAAGTGGCGAGCCAAGGGTGAGTACAAGAGTCAAGTACAGAAGATAGGAGGGTTAGAACACAAATGAAGTATATATAAGAACGGGTATAACGTAACAATCGTAAAACAGGAAATCCGAAGTAAAACTGATCACAAGCAAAATTGATTGTATACGCTTAGGTTACGGTCCCATGAGACTAGTACATCGAAGGAATAATCCAAACAAGGAAACCCTCATCTATATACCGTTATCTCATGCCACCGAATATCTAAGCGTATAGAATCAGAGTTGCAAAGTAGTCATAACAAGAATACATAACAGATGTGACAAGAGTGCATAACAGGTATCAAAACAGGAATCATAACAGTAATCATAACTGGGGTCACAGGAAACACCTATTATTATTATTACTCGTCTGACCCATATATCTCGGTATGTGACCTGGTGTACGGCCAACCCACATACATCCATATATAAGCAAGTCGAGGGTTGTTAACGGAAGTAGATGGAGAACTGATAGAACTTCTTATAGTGGTTTCCATACACCTGGAACCGGCTTTGGAGGCCCAAAGTCCCCCTAACAGTAATATCATAACACTTACCGCCAGTATATATATATATATATATATATATATATATATATATATATATATATATATATATATATATATATACATACTTTTATATCCCATCACTATAAGCAAGATATCATTCCGGCATCCATCACTTCCTCCCATACCCATACAAGTTGTCCTTTTTATAGCTTATGAACATAATTATCAGATTTCGGGAATGAGCAATATCATAACAAGAATACATAACAGTGATCAGTACATAACAGTAATCAGGTACTACATTCCCTTTATCGTGATAATTATAAGAATCGGTGTATCATGCTTGGTGTCAAGAGATAGCATGATAAATGGTGATGTATATCAAGTAACATGCATAACAATGGATTGATAATAAGTCTGGGTAAGTCATGACATAACAAGATGGTCTTGCCAGATAGTGGCATGTCAGGTGGTCAGGTGATAACATACTAGATGTCAGGTGATATACATGTGTTAAAAGGGAGCATACAACTAACAAGTCTGAAGCAATGACAAGTAGTAACATGGAAGTGACTCAAAGCCCAACGACCACGAAGGGTCGGTCACGCATGGTATACGATAAAGAAGCAAGCATATCATAAGCATGGTACAAGCACAAGATGAAGCTACCATAATACAAGCAATGTAGTGCAATACATGAATATGGAAATAAGAAGCGAAATACTTATCGACCGATGAAACGGGAAACTCAAATAGAGGCGAGACTACTCGCCTAAATCACCAATAAGCCGAAAGATCCGAAATCCACGGAAGCTTGGGATGCGCCACAAAACCTGATATAAATATGTAGAGAGAAGAGGAGAGAGAGAAAAAGAGAAGGTAAGATGATGTTTGTCAAATGACAAGTCAAGTAATACATATCAAGTAACGAGTCATGAAGTACAAGATACAAATACATGAACCAAGTATAAGATCCAAAGTTAAGAAGATAAGCAACTATAACAGACAGCCAATAATTAGTCGACTGGGTGGACAGGGTAGTCGACTAATAGAGGGGTTAGTCGACTAGGAAGGTGGGGTAGTCGACTAATACTGTGATCCAGAGAGTTGGATTTCTGTTTCAGGAAAAGGTTAGTCGACTAGGGTCATATGGGTAGTCGACTAACAGACATGACAAGTCGACTAACAGTTATGTTAAGTCGACTAAATCTGAGATACAGAGAGTTAAGGTTTCTGGTTCAGGAAAGGTTAGTCGACTAGGGTCAAGGGTATAGTCGACTAAGGGTCTCTAGTCGACTAGGAACTAAGGTAAGTCGACTAATACTGTGTTTCCAGAAAGGTTACGTTTCAGCTAGGGTTTTCTAGTCGACTAATCTATAGGTCTAGTCGACTAATCGACTGGAAACAGCATACAGAACAGATTTTCTAGGGTTTGGGTTTGATGGCTAAATAATCATGGATTGAAGACATAATTGAACATGATATGAATACACATGTATACTAAGAATTGACTAAGTCTAGATGAGTAAGATCACTCACCAAAAAGAGTGGTTGATGGTGGTAGTTGAAGGAGGTTGATGAAGAAGAAGATGAGCTTTTGTTGGAGTTGATGATGAAGAAGATGGTGGAGTCCTTTGGTGTTGTTGATGCCCTTGTGGTTGCTTCCGTGGTGATGAAGGAGGAAGAAGATGAAGCTAAAGTGTTGGAGTAGTTGTTGAGGTGGTGGAGATGAAGAGGAATTGGAGATGGTGAAGGCTAGGGCTTTGGCTCTTGATGAAGAGAATGAAAAAAAGAAATGAAATGTAAAAGGAAGGATATATATAGTATTGGGATTTTGTGAAGGGGGAGCAATTTAGATAGAAGAGAGGGGCTTAATTGCAAAAAGGGGAGGTGAGGTGAGTGTCCCTCTCTTGGCCACTTGGCCGGCCATGGGATGAGGGAGAGAGAGAAATGCATTTAATGGGGGTAGGTGGGAGTTGGTGGAATAAGAAAAAGGAATTTAGAATTTTGGAAAATAGGAAAAGTGTGTGGTGGAAGTTAAAGGAAAGGAAAGAAAGAAAATAGGAAATGGGAAAGAAAATGGAAAAGGGAAGGAATACTCTTGGAATGGAGAATGAAAATAATGGAAGTGGCGGATTCCCGGGATTCAGTTGCGGATGCGGAAATCTTCCGGGAAAATACCGGAATCGTCCGAATTTCAAGTATCTCGGAACGACCCGAAATAATTATCAAAAATCAAGAATATTATATTAAGTATCATAGTGAAATCCGTTTTAAGAAATACTTTATAGTTTTGAAACTAAAAATCCCGGAACCAGTTATCTACCGACTCCGATGGAATTTTCATAAAATCATAAAATTCTTAGAAAAAGAATGTAAGTAGAAAATAGGATTCTAAGGAATAAAGCCTAAAGGACCATCATGAAATTCCTAGCTGATTGTGAAATAAAAATCCGGGAATCGATCAACGGAACTGGCCGACACCGGTTTTGAAGACTTTCATTTTAATTCCAGAAAAATCTAGAAAATCATAGAAAATATATAATATTGGAAAATGATATTTAAAACTAAAATCGATCAATTCTAATTATCAGAATGTCTAAATCGAGTAATACTCTAGGATCGGGCCTTCGGTTCAGACTAGGGCTGACTCCGAATCCACGAATCCAAATCCAAGACAAAACAATCATATAAGGAATTCATAATACAGAATAAATACAGGAAACAAATTGAAAAAAATACGACCGAAAATCTGAATACGCAACTAAGTACGTATTCCGGGAACGGGGTATTACAATCCACCCACCTTACAAAAAATTGCGTCCTCGCAATTTCGTTAAGGGGTGAAATGAATACAAAGGGACAAAGGTGGAAATCTATACCAATTAAGATATGAAGCACTAGAGGTAGGGCTCTCAAGTCGACTGAACAATAATCATCCTCCGCACTTCCGGCTGTATAAATCTTCGAATAATGCTGAATAATACTGCTGATGTCGTGGCTGTGCAATAAATAAGCCAGAATACCGAAGATAAAGAAAACCCTGATAGTCCTGAGCATAATAAAGAAGGCCGATAATTAAGAATCCCGACTGCTGTCTTCTGAAAGATAGCCAGATCAAGATCGATCTGGAGAATACCAAGCTTCATAGGATTCACCGAAGAGATCACATAATAGCTTCATGCAGAACCAGCCACTACCTTTCTAGTCTAGTCATATCTTAAGATAGTATAAGGCTTCATAAAACCAAAACATGGAAGGGATATGGAAAGGATTTAGGAATCAAAGGAAGGGACTAGGAATCAAAGGAAAGATAGTCAAGAAATAGATAACTCTGCACTTGTAGTTGGAATGTATAACCAAGACTCATGTATTCCAGTTGCAAATCTCTTTACCATTGATTTGCCTTCTGGACGTACTGAAGAGGTTTAGAGCCTAAGCTCTGATACCATCCTGTAACGCCCCGATCCCGGCGATACGGGGACGTCACTGCAACGTATATACGTAGGTCAGAACTACCCTCCCGTATATACGCTAAGCATCAGTACAGACAAGAATCAGAGTACGGAAGCAAATGGTGCATTATACATTCCAACACACATATATATATACAATCACAGAGTTATCACCAGACGTGATGACTATTACAATAATAATACATCACAGATACGCGCAAATGCGAGAGTACAAGAGATATACATATATGAACGGCATAAAAGGGTGTCCACATACATGTATACAAGGAATGTACAAGTATGAATAGAAAAAGGGCACTCACGAGTTTGCTAAGGGGAAACTCGAGAGGCATACAGGGGGTCTGGAAGGATGGAGCTCTGAAAGGTCAACCGGGGTCCACGCTACCGCTGCGCCACTCTGATGCAGTAACAGGAAACCCATACGCTCCAAGCTCCGAAACCTGGACATGAGAATCCAAGGGAGTCAGTGAAACTCCCCAGGCGAGTAGGATGCAAAAGCCAGGTGGCGAGCCAAGGGTGAGTACAAGAGTCAAGTACAGAAGACAGGAGGTTAGAACACAAATGAAGTATATATAAGAACGGGTATAACGTAACAATCGTAAAACAGGAAATCCGAAGTAAAATTGATCACAAGCAAAATTGATTGTATACGCTTAGGTTACGGTCCCATGAGACTAGTACATCGAAGGAATAATCCAAACAAGGAAACCCTCATCTATATACCGTTATCTCATGCCACCGAATATCTAAGCGTATAGAATCAGAGTTGCAAAGTAGTCATAACAAGAATACATAACAGATGTGACAAGAGTGCATAACAGGTATCAAAACAGGAATCATAACAGTAATCATAACTGGGGTCACAGGAAACACCTATTATTATTACTCGTCTGACCCATATATCTCGGTATGTGACCTGGTGTACGGCCAACCCACATACATCCTATATAAGCAAGTCGAGGGTTGTTAACGGAAGTAGATGGAGAACTGATAGAACTTCTTATAGTGGTTTCCATACACCTGGAACCGGCTTTGGAGGCCCAAAGTCCCCCTAACAGTAATATCATAACACTTACCGCCAGTATATATATATATATATATATATATATATATATATATATATATATATATATATATATATATATATATATACATACTTTTATATCCCATCACTATAAGCAAGATATCATTCCGGCATCCATCACTTCCTCCCATACCCATACAAGTTGTCCTTTTTATAGCTTATGAACATAATTATCAGATTTCGGGAATGAGCAATATCATAACAAGAATACATAACAGTGATCAGTACATAACAGTAATCAGGTACTACATTCCCTTTATCGTGATAATTATAAGAATCGATGTATCATGCTTGGTGTCAAGAGATAGCATGATAAATGGTGATGTATATCAAGTAACATGCATAACAATGGATTGATAATAAGTCTGGGTAAGTCATGACATAACAAGATGGTCTTGCCAGATAGTGGCATGTCAGGTGGTCAGGTGATAACATACTAGATGTCAGGTGATATACATGTGTTAAAAGGGAGCATACAACTAACAAGTCTGAAGCAATGACAAGTAGTAACATGGAAGTGACTCAAAGCCCAACGACCACGAAGGGTCGGCCACGCATGGTATACGATAAAGAAGCAAGCATATCATAAGCATGGTACAAGCACAAGATGAAGCTACCATAATACAAGCAATGTAGTGCAATACATGAATATGGAAATAAGAAGCGAAATACTTATCGACCGATGAAACGGGAAACTCAAATAGAGGCGAGACTACTCGCCTAAATCACCAATAAGCCGAAAGATCCGAAATCCACGGAAGCTTGGGATGCGCCACAAAACCTGATATAAATATGTAGAGAGAAGAGGAGAGAGAGAAAAAGAGAAGGTAAGATGATGTTTGTCAAATGACAAGTCAAGTAATACATATCAAGTAACGAGTCATGAAGTACAAGATACAAATACATGAACCAAGTATAAGATCCAAAGTTAAGAAGATAAGCAACTATAACAGACAGCCAATAATTAGTCGACTGGGTGGACAGGGTAGTCGACTAATAGAGGGGTTAGTCGACTAGGAAGGTGGGGTAGTCGACTAATACTGTGATCCAGAGAGTTGAATTTCTGTTTCAGGAAAAGGTTAGTCGACTAGGGTCATATGGGTAGTCGACTAACAGACATGACAAGTCGACTAACAGTTATGTTAAGTCGACTAAATCTGAGATATAGAGAGTTAAGGTTTCTGGTTCAGGAAAGGTTAGTCGACTAGGGTCAAGGGTATAGTCGACTAAGGGTCTCTAGTCGACTAGGAACTAAGGTAAGTCGACTAATACTGTGTTTCCAGAAAGGTTACGTTTCAGCTAGGGTTTCTAGTCGACTAATCTATAGGTCTAGTCGACTAATCGACTGGAAACAGCATACAGAACAGATTTTCTAGGGTTTGGGTTTGATGGCTAAATAATCATGGATTGAAGACATAATTGAACATGATATGAATGCACATGTATACTAAGAATTGACTAAGTCTAGATGAGTAAGATCACTCACCAAAAAGAGTGGTTGATGGTGGTAGTTGAAGGAGGTTGATGAAGAAGAAGATGAGCTTTTGTTGGAGTTGATGATGAAGAAGATGGTGGAGTCCTTTGGTGTTGTTGATGCCCTTGTGGTTGCTTCCGTGGTGATGAAGGAGGAAGAAGATGAAGCTAAAGTGTTGGAGTAGTTGTTGAGGTGGTGGAGATGAAGAGGAATTGGAGATGGTGAAGGCTAGGGCTTTGGCTCTTGATGAAGAGAATGAAAAAAAGAAATGAAATGTAAAAGGAAGGATATATATAGTATTGGGATTTTGTGAAGGGGGAGCAATTTAGATAGAAGAGAGGGGCTTAATTGCAAAAAGGGGAGGTGAGGTGAGTGTCCCTCTCTTGGCCACTTGGCCGGCCATGGGATGAGGGAGAGAGAGAAATGCATTTAATGGGGGTAGGTGGGAGTTGGTGGAATAAGAAAAAGGAATTTAGAATTTTGGAAAATAGGAAAAGTGTGTGGTGGAAGTTAAAGGAAAGGAAAGAAAGAAAATAGGAAATGGGAAAGAAAATGGAAAAGGGAAGGAATACTCTTGGAATGGAGAATGAAAATAATGGAAGTGGCGGATTCCCGGGATTCAGTTGCGGATGCGGAAATCTTCCGGGAAAATACCGGAATCGTCCGAATTTCAAGTATCTCGGAACGACCCGAAATAATTATCAAAAATCAAGAATATTATATTAAGTATCATAGTGAAATCCGTTTTAAGAAATACTTTATAGTTTTGAAACTAAAAATCCCGGAACCAGTTATCTACCGACTCCGATGGAATTTTCATAAAATCATAAAATTCTTAGAAAAAGAATGTAAGTAGAAAATAGGATTCTAAGGAATAAAGCCTAAAGGACCATCATGAAATTCCTAGCTGGTTGTGAAATAAAAATCCGGGAATCGGTCAACGGAACTGGCCGACACCGGTTTTGAAGACTTTCATTTTAATTCCAGAAAAATCTAGAAAATCATAGAAAATATATAATATTGGAAAATGATATTTAAAACTAAAATCGGTCAATTCTAATTATCAGAATGTCTAAATCGAGTAATACTCTAGGATCGGGCCTTCGGTTCAGACTAGGCTGACTCCGAATCCACGAATCCAAATCCAAGACAAAACAATCATATAAGGAATTCATAATACAGAATAAATACAGGAAACAAATCGAAAAAAATACGACCGAAAATCTGAATACGCAACTAAGTACGTATTCCGGGAACGGGGTATTACAAAAAGAAGGGAGTGAGAGGAGGCCAGGGGCTTGCTGGAGGTGAGAGAGGGAGAGGGGGAGGGTGTCATCTGCGTTTGAAAAGGAGAAAGCAAAAGAATGGAGAGCAGAGAGAGGAGAAAAAGATATGAGAATTAGAAGAGAAGAGAGTGAAATAAGAAGTGATGGGGTGATGTTGATAGGGTAAGGGCGTTGTTGGCAGGTGATGGGGATGGGGATGGGGGCTGTCGGTAGCACGCGGGAAAGAAAAAGAGGAGAAGGGAATGAAAGAAAGAGAGAAACCAATATAAATATATTATAATAATAGGTAAATTTTGAGTAACTCAGAATAATCCCCAAAAATTCTCTAAAATAGAAAATATTACAATGAGGAACATAATGAAATCAAATTTAAGAAATTCAATTTGATTTTTAAATTAAAAATTCTGAAATCAACCGGTGAAACCGACTGACACCAAATCTGGTCGAATTTAGATTAATTCAGAAAAATCTTCAAAAATGAGTTAAAATAGAAGATATGATTTTGAGAAATAATGTGTAAGTAGAATTTAGAAATTCAACTCCATTTGAAAACTAAAAATTCGAGAATTTATCAGTGATGTCAGTCGACACCTAATTCTAGAGATTTTTCAAAAATAATCCAGAAAAATTTTAGAAAATTTTAGAAAAATAAATAATATTGAGAAATCACATCTGAAACTGAAATGGGCCCAGTCTGACTACCAAGAAGGTCAGATCCAGTATTTATAACGTATCGGGATTACATACATCTAAAACTGGGGGTTAAGTATTCGGGAGCCAGGGGTTCCCGTTAAAGTTCCAACGGTTTTCTATCGTTGAGCTAAACATGAATTTTTTGAAGTTGTGACCAACCGCAGTGATTTCTTTCTTCCCCTTGATCATCTGCTCTCCCTCTCAGATGGAGAATATATTATTCGATCTCTTTCGCACGTTTGCTGTGGCGTGGAAGAAGGCGGTGTTAAGGTCTCCTTCCCTAAGCTACTTGCATCTAGCTCTCTGATACCAATAGGCCTCCTCCTTATCATATATTTTGGTGATCTTATCTCTCTTATCTCGCAGGCTACCTAGATCCTTTGGCGAGAGCTCAGCTATTTCTTCGCTTTTTATCCAAGTCTTCGATATCATGTAAGAGCATAGTTTTCTGAAGGATATGTCCCCAAAGGAATATCCATGCCAAAGGTGGAGATGTTTCCTACTGTAGGCCCAGTCGCAGCCCTAAAAGAAAAACAAGCCTAGGTATAAGGTCCCAACCTTTGCCCATTTTTTTTACCGGTCGGAGCCAATCCGAGCTTCTTTTGTGCCGGGTCTGGGCCCCGCAGGCCAGAACCGACCCATTATTATCCCGACCTGGAAGCCCATTTACGTTAGATGTCACGAGCCAGAGCTGGAAGTAAGAGCATTTACCTTAATAAAACAAAAAAAATTAGAGTTTGAGGTCTCTATATACACCCTATAAAATCTTAGTGGAGCCCACAATTTTGGGGGCTCGTGAAAGGAAATCCCGCGAACATCTCCTGGTCGCTGCACAAGAACTAATCTTTGTCCGCAAGAGTATGTGGCGCTCCCACCGACCACACCAATCTCAACCGTTCAATCCATTGCACCCTCTCCATCGTACGGTTCATATTTATTAGCAGCCTCTCCCTTCTCTATCTCCCACGTTCCCAGCGTGGTGGCCGTACCCCAAAAACGGAAGGAACCTTGGACTCCTCAATTGCACTGACAAAAGAGCCCCAAATAAACCCAATCTCATTCAGTGTCAGTTCATGGGGCCCACCAGGCTTGGGTTCCTATTCGCGGGCCGGCTTTATCGGGCCGTAGGGCAGTTAGAGCATGCCTTTTCCGCCGATCTCTGAACCCGTCCCCTGCATGCAATTTTGTTGGAGGAGAAGTCAGTAAAAACACTTTTTTTTTTTTATTTACTAAACATGCTCCTGTTTTTTTCATGATGCACCATCTTCCGTTGCCCTGTCACGTCCATTAAAGACGTTGTGCAAATCAGTCCCCATCAACTTTCATTTAATGGTTTAAATTTTGCATAAGAAAATTCTTTTTTTGCCCATTACATAAGAAAATTCTACTAATATAGTTTGTTCAAAAGAAGAAATGAATAATCCTATTATTTATAACTAAAGAGAAGAGGGGTATGAACTGTTTTTCTGTGCTACGAGTTTCTCATTCCCTTTAGAAAGAATTATGGGGTCTCTTTTAAGTGAAAGATTAAGGGGAAAAAAAGATGAACTCAAGCAAACTCTTATTATTATTATCAATCTTTTATTTTTGCTAAAAGAGCCCAACATGCCAAAATGAACAACTCCCAGTTAAGGGTTACCTCCTCACACTCCTTATCACATCCGCCGCCAATACCGTCTTCAGCTCACTTGGAGTTGATGTCGTATATGTTTCAGTCCACCTGCTTCAAACAAACTCTTAACTATGAAGACTTATAAAATAAGTTTCAATTTTTAAGTAAAAAATTAATATATGCCTTTATCAAGTAATGATTTTCTTTTACAATTTATTAAGATGAAAGTTATGCAAAATACTAATGAAATTTCCTCTCAAGTTAGAGAATTTTCTGCAAGCTCACTGATTTGAAAGAATATATAGCATATACCAATCTTTAAAATAACAATACATGTTGTGCATGATATAAAGATAATTATATTATTTTTCTAAAATTTCGAGACGTCAATATGAAGTCATTAATATTTTATTGCAACAACAAACTTGAATCTGGGGTAAACGGTCAGGTATGATAATTTTAGTAGTTTATGAAATAAAAACTATTGTCAAGGACTAACAAGAAAAGTGCCCATTAATGACTAACGAGGTGGGTACATGTCCTAAAATAATGGTGTGTGAATAGAAGCAATAGGTGGATGGTCTTAATGTGCGGGTTTTTCTAGAAGACCAGTGTTCCCATTTTTGCTCGCCTCCCCCATCAAAACCGCTCCAAAATATCTCGCTCTCTCTGTCTCTCTGTCTGTGTGTGTCTGTCTCTCTGCTCCTTCGTTCTATTAACCTTCTTTTTCCTGTTCTTTTTTTTTTGGCTTAATATCCAAGATATAAAACGTAAAAAAAAATGCGAATCGGTGCGTTCTTCTTCGATCGGGCCTCGAAGGCTCTCAAGAATCCGACGTTCACCAAGGTCGTCGTCGTTTTCGCCGTCAGGTCCTCTTCTTCTCCTTTTATTTTCTCTTTTTTCTGTTATTTATTTGCTTTGATCTATTTTTAGATGTGGTCGCTTGAAACCCTAGACTGTGAGGCTGCATTCTATCTTTGGATGTGTTTGCTCTGATGTGAAATTTTTCTTGGTTTTTTTGGAATTTTTAGCGTTTTAAGAGAGAGCACGAGGATTTGCTTAACAAGTTTTGTTTAATGTATCAACCTCAAAAAAAGAGTGTCTTTAATGTATAATATGATAGATGGAAGTTGTTAATGCTGCTGTTGTGTTTTTTTTATTTTGAGTAAATTTCTGGATCGGTGGTTCTTTGGGTAATGAGTTGGTTCCTTGTGTAAAAAACTTCTGTGTTGTGCTAATTTGAGTTGGTGCACTTGTTTTTTTATCCTTTTCAGGGAGAGCGTTGGTGTGGGGATGGTTATCGCGGTGGGTCAACCCGATTCGACCCACACTGATTTATACTGTGGGATTCGCTAGAGTCACACCGTATGAATACGGGTTGACTTGTATATTATACGGGTCAATACAGGTCGACCCGTCCTGTAAAAACTGATTCAATTCGTCCTGTGACAAATCACGGGACGAATCGGGTTGGGGTACATTTACCCCCCCCTCCCCCCAATTTTTTAACCCCCCTTTGGCTGTTGTTGTAACTTGTTAGGGAAAAATTAGTGGATGACCCCTATATTAATTTTGTTTAATTTTTTTACCCACGTCGTCTCAAAAATTTAAATTTCTTAAAAAAATAATAATAAATTAGCACGATATGGGTCTAACCCCTCTTGTGCTAATCCAAGTAGCGAATCGGGTCAAGGAACCCGATTTGTGTATCAGATTTTTGATTCATCTTGTTTGACCCGTTATGAGACGGGTTCAACTCATCTTGTTCGGATTCGCCTGACAAATGGGATAAGTCAACCCGATTCGCCCCGTTAAATATCCCTACGTCGGTGTTAGAATTTCTGACAACTTTTTGGCCTGTGATTTTATATATATATATATATATTATATATATATATATATATATATATATATATATATATATATATATATGGGCTTACTGTACCTCAGCCTGCGGGCTGAGAGAGTTTCTCAGCCTGCGGGACGTGGCTGAATATATGCCACACATCGGTCGCAGAGTGTGGGCGCCAAAAAAATCAAAAAAACCCGCCTAAACAATCGTGAAACAAATTGACAAAAATACCCCTTTTATATGACGACAGCGACTTCTAGCATTGAAAAGTAAAAAAATATTCCATGGTCGCATACTTAATACAAAATAAAGAATACCGGAGGAAACATGCTATCGTATAGCAATGCGACCTCCTTCAGTACTGCGACCAAAGTCGCAAACTTCTTTCTCATTACGATGGTGATGACGAGGATTAGAAGTTTAAAAAAATATTCTCATTACGATGGTGATGACGAGGATTAGAAGTTTAAAAAAATTGTATTTTATTTTTTTTTAAATATATATAAATCTGTTTTCTAAAGTTAATTGTGTGAATTACATTTTTTACTACTATGTCTTGGTTGAAAATGCTGTACAATTGTTACAAACCTTCATTTTAAATATTTTACGCTAAACGAATATACTGCGACCTTGGTCGCAGTTAATAATTATATTACTTCACCCTTATAAATTTTTAAAATGAAAGGCTGCGACATTGGTTGCAGTTGCTGGACGCAGACTTAATAAATACACTGCGACCTTGGTCGCAGTTGCTGGACTTTAGTCTTAATCAACAACAACACTGCTACCTTGGTCGCAGTTTCTGACCGTAGTCTTAATAAATAAACGACCGTAGTCTTAATAAAATAAACTGCGACCTTGATCGCAGTTGTTGGTGTTTAGTCTTAATAAAATACACAGCGACCTTGGTCGCAGTTGCTGGTCTTTACTCTTAATCAACATCACACCTTGATCGCAGTTGGTGGTCTTTATAAATAATCAACAACAACACTGCGACATTGGTCGCAGTTGATGGCCGCAGTCTTAAAAAAATAATCTGCAATCTTGGTCGCTATTGCTGGTCTTTAGTCTTAATCAACAACAACACTGCGACGAGGTGACACGTCACCGCAGCAGTTGCTTAGTCGCAGACTTTGCTCACAGCGTCGACCCTGATCGCAGTAGTTACTGTTTGCAATGTATCTTATGCGACCTTGGTCGCAGTGTCATCTATGGTCATAGTTGTTTTGTTTGCAATGCATGGCTGCGAAAAGTTCGTAGTTTATTAAAAAAACAAATATGCTTTTTATTTATGTCCAGGCATTTATCTCCAGGCATGTGCAAATGATACAAAACGATCTCTTATACAATAAGATTGAGTGTTACAAATACAGCAGTACAAAAGAAGACTAAACATCAAAAAAAATCCCTTGTTGACTAAGAGCAATCTTCTTCTTGAGGTCTGGTGGCAGCAGAATCAATAAGATTGAGTGTTACAAAGAAGACTAAACATCAAAGTAGCCAAGAAGACTAAACATCAAAAAATCCCTTATTGACTAAGAGCAATCTTCTTCTTGAGGTCTGGTGGCAGCAGAATCAATAAGATTGAGTGTTACAAAGAAGACTAAACATCAAAGTAGCCAAGAAGACAAAACATTAAAAGAGCCAAGAAGAGCCCTTGTTGACTACTAAGAGCAATCTTCTCCTGGAGGTCTGGTGACAGCAGAATCTTTCGTTTATGAACATCTCTTCACCAGAAGGTTATCCAGTGAGCATGGAGTTTCCTCGATGTGACTTCTGGGGTAAGAGAGGGAGAGTGAGACCTCACAAGGTATGCTACCCACCACTATATCCACCACATCCCCCGCCGCCATACCCACTCTGACCATCCGTTACCAGCAAGCTTGACTGGTGCATCAAGTCAGAGCAGATCTCGGTGAGGATTAAGTTCTCGTCAGGGATCATGACTTCTTCCTTGTGAACGACGAGGACCATGATTTCTTTCCTTGTGGACGATGAGGTCTATGACTTCTTCCCTTGTGGACGAACATCGATCAAGTTCGTCAATAGGGTCATCTTCATCCATGGAGGCAGGCCCCTGTTAGAGACTCTGAAGAAGACGGAAATTCTCAGAGCAATTGCTCTCGAAAGAAAACAGTCTAATTATGGACTGTTAAAGGGAGAGGGTGAGCCCTATTTATAGGCAGCCCATAATAACCATAATTAATGGTTCATTAATCAGAATCGTCGGTATTAATGGTCTCCAACCGCCAGCGCCGGTTTGGCATTAAAAGACATTAACGCCTAAACCCATTGAA
This sequence comes from Agave tequilana, assembly GCA_038442645.1. Lineage (NCBI taxonomy): Eukaryota > Viridiplantae > Streptophyta > Magnoliopsida > Asparagales > Asparagaceae > Agave > Agave tequilana. The sequence continues at coordinate 53,531 of JAVJIF010024497.1, forward strand.
GAACCGACGCGTACACAACCGCTTTGGGAAACAACGAATGGTGCGGGGTTCGTCAACATAGACTTGACGTTAAAAGATCTCATAAAATCTTTATGACAGGTCGCGTCTCACGGACTGACTCCAAGTCGCATCAGACAACAGACAACGTAATGCAACCAAAGTCGCAGTCCACGTAATGCAACCCTAGATTGCAGTTGCTGGCCATCTTTATCAATAACAACACTGCGAGTCTGCGACCTTGGTCGCATTTAACCATGTACACTGCGACAAAAGACTTTGGCTAAGGTCGCAGTTTAAATGTACAATGCGACCAAAGACTCTGACTACATTATATTCAAAAAAATTAATTACTTAACGTACTGCGACCAAAGTCGCAGTCCATATAATGCAACCCTAGATTGCAGTTGCTGGCCATCTTTATCAATAACAACACTGCGACCTTGGTCGCATTTCACCATGTACACTGCGACCAAAGACTTTGACTAAGGTCGCAGTTTAAATGTACAATGCGACCAAAGACTCTGACTACATTATATATAAAAAAATAAACTATAAAGTAGAATTTTATCGTAGGCTGAAAAGATTGATCTGAAAAGATTTTATATTTTCAAAAAAATTTTATCCCACGCTCAAAGGAGAAACTAGATCTTATAAAAAAGAGGTAAAGAAATAAGGCGAAAAATAATTTATATCCTATAAAGAGCGGTAAAATAAAAGGGGGGAAAAATAATAATAAACAATAAGGAAAAGTTATCATAAGGGGTATTTGGTAATTTAACTTCTCCCTAAAAGCGGGCCGCAAGTCAGTGAGGTGACAAATCGAGCCACGTCACCGCAGGCTGAGAGAGTATTCTCAGCCCGCGGGCTGATATACATTTTTCTCTCTCTCTCTCTCTATATATATATATATATATATATATATATATATATATATATATATATATATATATATATATAGAGAGAGAGAGAGAGAGAGAGATTAGGATCCTTCGGGAAGGATTCAGGCTTGAATCCTTCCCACTCAAATACAAACCCATGCCATAAAAAAATAAGATACGAAGTTAATCTACATTTAAACCAAAAATCATGTATTTTGAATACTTTTTTACCCATCCATCAAGTAGGCGCAAAATAAATGGTCAAAAATAGCTTATTGCTTAGATCTACATCTTTACACATGCAAATTCTCGATTTGACCATTTCATTATATTCTAAAAATTGAAAAAAAATCTCACACCAATTTTTATTAGATTTCAAATATTCTATACTATTAAACTAACTCACTCACTATTTCGGATGTCCATTTTTCTCCTACTTGATCCATAGGCAAAAAGTATTTAAAATACTTGACTTTTGATTTATAGCTACATCTAATAATGTAGATCAACTTCAACGGAGTAGATCTGTATCCGAGTATCGTATGATTGTGTTTGAGTGGGAAGGATTCTGCCTCGAATCCTTCCGGAATGACACAAGTCTATCTATATCTATATCCATACATATATAATGTTATGTGAGATCTTTATGATGAGATGCTCTTAGGTGATTGGAGAATGGAAAATTTTGTACAACCCCTTATTTGGCTCATAGTTATTTCCTTGGCCTAATTGTTTCATTTAAGTGATCTTAACGATATTATTGAATATTTCTGAGATAAAACTGTTAGGCAAAAAAATCACTTGGAGCTTCATTAATAAGATCTAAACAAAACATTTTCAAGATAGAATGATACAAACATATATGAAACAATCACACATAGTGTGATCCTTCATACGAAAAAAAAACAACTAAGCATGGTACAAGACTATTCTTTCCTTTCATCATACTTGGACATAAAGCAACCACCTTGCCGCTTGCGATGTTCCAAAATTTGAAATTATTGGAGCAGAAGAGCACTTTGTAATCACCAAGCTATGACGTCGTCTTTGCTTGGCTAAAAAATCCACTGTCTATCTCGTTCTGGTGTCTTCACCCTCCTTACCCACATCATGATCTAAATTGAGAATTCGCTGATGGTAGAAAACCCCTCTATCCTAACCGCATGTTGCATCAAGAGAGAATGTGGGTAGCACCCTACAAATCCATTGAGACACTCGAGATAGTTGAGAATCCTCATCGACATGACTCATAGTCTCCCTTTTCCCCTAAATAAGAGATGAATTGTTCCTCTCTAACTCCTCTCCAATAATTCGAACAGTTTCAAACAAATACGGCAGCGCCAAAACGTCACCCAATTTCAGAAGAAGATACACCCAACATGAGCACTATACTCACCACTTGTTGGTTCGGCCATCCAAATCCGACCATCCCCTGAGAGTGCAAGAAATTATTGAATATTTTCTGACCCTAGCATTTTGAAAATTACAATGCTTAATCAAGAGAACATTTTCTTTTTTAATGCCTAATTTTGTTTTAGAGTATCCATTATTTTCCCCTTATTTTAAGTATCTAGGAAACAAAGTTGAGAACTATATAGTTTTTGGGCCTGGATCAAAGAATCACAACAGGCTACACAACATAGTTTTTCTTTATTGTAAATTAATTAAAAGATATGATGAAGCTAGACATCAGATTTGGGAACAAATTCTTGACCATAGGAGTCAGTGATATTGCCCAGTGAAAGTGAGAGATAAGGATGTTGTTTGATATGTGTCCAAACTCCAGAATTTGTTGTATGTTATTTCACTTATATGCTATTTATTAAAGCAATTGTATTACCAAGCTTTTACATGTCCAACATTCTGTTTAGTGACTGATAGACATTCTGTTACATTCTATTATATTGGTTAGCTGGATGTGATGTTGTCCAATTGTGCGCGCAGGACAACACCTCTCTGAGGAATCCACCAACCAGGCAAAGACTGATGCAGCCGGAGACGTACCCAACACGACAAGAATAGAGAACATAGAGAAAAACAATCAACACAGTATTTAACGAGGTTCGGCAATGTGCCTACGTCCTCGGGGCAAGGGGGAGAGAGATTTTATTGATTCAATAATCAATTACAACTTATTCCTTCTTCAAGAAATTTCCAAAGGAGATTTTCAGAGGGATTTTTAGGGATACAATACATGAGGGCTCTAGCCCTTATTTATAGCCACAGAGTTCCTGGATTTAAAGAAACCCAGATTGAATTCGATCCCAATCAGAAAAGGAATCCGAATCCAGAAAGGAAAGCCAAAACGCATCTGTCGGTCGACCGGCTGGTCGACCGACCCATGTACACGGTCAACCGGGCGATCGACCGGAACCTAACCGAGAGCAGCCTGCTTTCAGTCGGTCGACCGGGCGGTCGACCGCTCCTTGCCACGGTCGACCGGGCTAACCCTGTGCACGTCGTGCACACCGGTCGACCGGGCGGTCGACCGGCCTTCTCCACTGGTCAACTGGGCGATCGACCGGGAGCATATCCTGGCCTGCTGCAATGCGCCGTCTTGCTTCTTTGTCTTCCGATCTCTGTGCTACCTTCTTCCATCTCCTCTATCTCCTCTCCCCCTACAATTCTCCACCTCGGTGAAGATTTTTTAAATCTGAGCCGATCTTCAACGAACTTCAGTCTAGCGAAATCGACACACGATCTCGGCTTGAGCGCTCTGGACGAAATCAACACACGATCTCGGCGAAATCGACACACGATCTCGACTTGGAACCTTTAGCTCAGCTATCAACTGGGATGCACCACACATGCGTTCCCATCACTTCACCTTAGGAGAAATACCATACGAGCCAATTAACGAACGTATCTCCCACTCATCAACTTCATGACCTGAAGAAGAACCCATCATGAGCCAACCATGACTCTCCAACTGACTGGCTCTATCCAGTCTACATGTCTTCAGCTGACAATCCAACCAAGTCTGAGTAGAGCACATCGAACACCATTATCGGCTTCAACAAACTGGATGCACACTCCTCCTATGCAAGCTTAACCATCTTCTCACTAGAAGACCAACTGTTCATCGAGATCACAACGCTTCACCTCTACGTGAAGTCTAACTCTTCACCTCTACGTGGAGTCCCAATCAGCTTCTCGAGAACCCAAACAACTTTATACGGGTTGCATCACCAAATATGGCTGCGCCTTTACGGCTGCCTACGTACCTTGCCCAAAGGATCAAGCCAACCGTAGTTTATTGAAATGAGCTTCATCAAGTTCAAGCACTTGAACCTAAATCTTCAGCAACGAACCTATCTGGCTGAGTCATATGAACCTCCTCACTACTGTCATGAAGAACAACGGCCTTCAACTTGAACTTGTCGCGGTCACAAACTTGATATTCATGCTTCTTTACCCACGTGCGTGGTTTTACCTTGGTTTCCAATGGCTGCAAACATTCGACATTATCAGCAATGTCTTCAACTTGTTCAGTATCAACCCTGGCTATATGATCTCCACCCGGTGTCACATCCGGTGAAGTCTTTATTGATACGAACCAACTTGAGATGGTGGAGTAGCATCAACCTTCACTCGCTGCGATACTTTCTTGGTCTCCGTCCTCTCCACCTGCTGAAGACGGTAGACTTCAACACTGAAGTCTCATCAAACGTGACATATCGACTCAACACGATCTTCTTGTTTTTCGGGTCCCACAACCTGTAGCCTTTCATATTTCTTTTGACACCCAAAAACACAAACTTCTTTGCTCGCGGATTTACCTTGCCATCTTTGGTACTGAAGTAGGTCGGACTTTCAAATTCCCACAGTAAATCATGATCTTGAGAAGCTTTTTCAGACCAAATTTCTAATGGAGTTTTACCTCCTATCGCAGTCGATCCATTTATGAGATGGCTAGCATACACAATCGCCTCAACCCAAAACGATTTGTCTAATCTTGCATTAGACAATAACCACCGAATCTTCTCCCAGCAAGGAACGATTTACTTCCTTAGCCAACGCATGTATACCTTCTGTGAAGTGAGTACCAATATCAGTGTTTTGGCCAAATCGTAGGAATTGGTCCATGTATCTTTCAACATTACCAATCTGTAGCTCCTTGATCTTCTTACCTGTCTACTTTACCATTCTTTCTTTCCACTTCACCAACATATCTAAGGCTTCACACCTTTATCTCAAGGGATATATCCAACAATGCCTAGATAAATTATCAATAAAAGAGATAAAGTACATATGACCTCCAAGCGATGCAGTCTTAGTAGGTCCCAAAACGCTTACGTGAACACAATCAAGAAGACCTTCTGAGCGGTGAGTACTAGTGCTGAATTTCACCTTCTTCTTGTTCAGAACGCTGTGTTCACCCTTCAAGTTGCTGGTAGCAGCACCTTCCAATGATCCCTTCTTTGCAAGAGCTTGCAAAGACCTTTCCACCTCTTTGTTCGACTTTCACCTGTCAGACCTTTGTGCAACCATCATTTGAAGAAGTAGAAGTCTCCACCTGACCTGTAACCGTACTACCCTTCAAGTAGTGGAGATTTCCCGACAGACGCCCTTCATAACCACCATTGAGCCTTTGGTCGTCTTGAGAACACCATCTCGTATAGATATCACAAGACCCAATGCTTCCAAAGCACCAATAGAGATAATTTCCTTTTGAGTTGAGGTACATACCTCACCTCCTTCAGTTCTCGTACTATCCCATCACCATCTTGACACGAACTGTACCTATTCCTTCTATATTACATGGATAATCATCAACCAATGACCGTGTAACATCCATCTAGCTTCTCAAAACTAGAAAATCAGGCCCTGTTCGGGCACACATGATAGGTGGCTCCGATATCTAAGATCCACTCAGCATTATCTGAGTAATCAACAGTAGGAATAGTAACAGAGAGAGAGAATACCGATGAGTTTGAATCCGACTCACCCGCTTGTGTGAGATTTGCCTCGGTGTTTGACTCCATCTTCTTACTTTTGGCCTTCGGGCAATCAACTTTCCAGTGCCCTAGCTCCTTGCACAAGGCGCACTGATTCCCTCTTCAGATCTCTGAAGCTTGATCTGAATTTTGATCTTCCCTGATCATCTCTTTCCTTCCTATTGGAACTCTTGTCTCTTACCGCCAATGCCTCTGCTGTTGTGTTCCTGAAGAAGACAGTCGGTCTTGTCTCCTTACTTTTATAACTCATAAGAGCAGCAGACACCTCACTGTAGTTAAGAGATTTTCTTCCATTGATCAATGTGAGAGTAAATGTCTCATAACTCTTCCCTAGGAAGAAAATTCAATAGTTTTAACCAGCCTTGTCCTCTTCATTGGTCCTCCCACATCCACATTAACTAGATCTGTAAGAAGTTTCGTGTAGTGATTCAAGTGTTCATTAATGGAGCATCCTCTTTGCATCTGAAAACTATAAAGCTTACTCTTCAACTACAACTGTGATTCTATACTTTTCGTCAGATATTTCTTCTCCAGGATCTCCCACAGCTGCCTCGCATATGTCTCATGTAACACATGATACTTGATGTCTTGTGTCAGACAAGACCTGATCAAGCCACACGCCGTACGGTTCATTTTGTCCCAATCTTCTTCAGTTATTGATGCGCGCTTCTTCTCTAACGGTAGAGTGTCCTCGAGATTTGATGCCGTCAGCGCATCCATCATCTCACACCTCCACATACCGAAGTTGTTTTCATGCCGTTGAACTTCACCACATCAATCCTCAACGAATGTGGATCATGGATTTTCCCCGATAATGTACCTTCTCCAGCCATCTTCTTAACTGATTCCTCAAAGTAATGCGGAAACAAACAGAGTTAGATAAAATAAACTGGATAAAGATAGGATCTTTACTTCCACCGAAACCCTCGAAGAGTTTCTGAAGCAATCTACTCCTCCAAACTGATTCCTCGAGTAATCTACACGCTGTTTTGAGATCGACACACATCCCACAAAACAGTCCCAACGCCGCTCTTGAGATCGACACACGATCTCCACCAAACAACAACTGATGCCCTTGGATCACCAAATGATCCCACGACGAACCTGGAATGCTCTGATACCAATTATTGGGCGCAGGACAACCTCTCTGAGGAATTTACACAACCAGGCGGAGACTGATGCAGCCGGAGATGCACCCAACACGACAGAATAGAGAACAATAGAGAAAAGCAATCACACACATATTTAACGAGGTTCGGTAACGTGCCTACGTCCTCAGGCAAG
>JAVJIF010024498.1:0-85846 GCA_038442645.1 Agave tequilana
AAATGTAATGATAAAAATGCACTTTTCACTACCAATCAGCAACTCAGGCTATTTATAGGGGTCATAGGGGGTATTGTCGTCCCCTAAAATTCCTCCATAATGGGGATTAACTCTCCCATTATATGGGGAGATAATTGACCCTGTAATGGGGGTTAGTAACAACGGAAATGTGGGTCTCGCGCTAGACGCGGACCTCGCATTGCTTATTGTAGACGTGGACGACTCAAAACACAGAGTTGCTTAGACTCGCGCTTGAAGTGACACGCAGGGTTTTTCAGACCCGTGTCTTAAGTGGGGTGCCAAGTTGCTTAGACCCGCGCTTGACTTAGAACACGAAGTTACTTGGACTCACATTGGTCAGGATGCGGAGTTACTCAAACTCCTATCAATGCGGGCTTTCTCAGGCCTGCATCTGTAGTCTCCATGCTTCTTTCAGTTCAAAACGCGACCTTCGCGTTGAAGTGAGGCTCGCATCTAATGACTTATCCCTGGTGATTTTTGGACAGTCTATAGAATCTCCTCTAATGTTTTTGATACTCCGCGGTTGACTACGATGGATTTCAAAATACTTTAGACTTTGGTAGAATTTAGGCCTCCCATGATTGGACTGGCAACCTTTTGAGATGCTCTGAGCTTGATCTTGTCTGGACTGTGGTCTTCGTGAGTGTACTGTTGAATTGCATGAAACTACCAGGAAAGATCATCACAAATGTCTTACAAACTCAGTCTAGCACGTGATATAAGCTCTGGTTTGCTTATCGGTGTACTGTTGAACCGGTAGAGTTATCGATTGCTCCATACCAATGTACTATTGAACTGATTGTAGAAGCAGGAACATACTCTTTATGTATGAGAGAACGCAGCCCTCACAAATACAGTTACATTGATCAAGTGGAGATGCGAACTTCAGTGGGAGTTGAGACGTGACTTTTGATTTTTGTGGGGATGCGGCTCTCAGTGCTGAAGAGACGCGGCTATTGATTGATATTGAGACACGACCCTCAACTGTCGTTGAGATGCGGCCTTCATTAAGCGCGGCTCTTGGAACGCGAAGATCGTGTTAGATGCTTTGAGGCGCAAATGCAGGCGCTGCTGGGATGCGTGTTTGTCTCTGTTTGAGCTCGAGATAGCACCACATATCTCGATCATTGGAAGGCCCATAAAAGACCCGGTTTTCTCTTTTTACAGGCCTCAGCTATATTGATGGTGCTGACTCCACTGTCTCCTTCAGCCTGTGGAAGGCAGTTTCATTCACTGAAGCCAGCAAGTTCATTAGATCAGAAGCCATTCAGGAAGTCAGAGCTTCTCTTTAGAGATTGTATCAAAGAGGGAGAGGGGGATCAGTATTGTCTCGGATCCTCCCTTCATCAATCTTGTTCAAGGAAGCGACCATAACTAACATGATGCATTTGACGGTCACGGGAAAGGGGACGTCAGTAGTAAAGTCTCGATTCCTCCCTTTACCAATATTGTTCAAAGAAGTGATAGCGACGAAGAACTCATGCTCATTGGATGACTTTCTGGTGGTGAGATCTTCCATTAAGTGAAGTATTATGACCTTGTGAGGGAGAAAAGACTTTCACATCAGTTGGTCGGGTGGAATCAAAATGTTCCACTGCATTTCGACTTCGAGAAATGCCAATATTCTCAAAAGGAGAGGAAGTGGACCTAATGTTCCTGGCCACAATCGAAAAGGCATGCTTAAAGATCTCCAACTTTTCAAGGAGCGAGACAATCTCTCACGGAGCAAGAGTAACTTTTTGTACTCCTTTTCTAACACTTCTATCTTATTGAATAAGAGCTTTTGTATCACTTTTAAAATTTGATATAAATAAAAGTGATAATTTTGTCTTCTTCTTTTTCTTGACTTTCCTTTTGTATTTTGAAAATTAGTCAAATGAAAGCATTTTTTTGACCTGCTAGAGGTGACGATTAATATAGCAACTCAAAATTCGAAAACTTCGTTTGAGGAATTTGAAAAAATTACTGTCAGAGGTGTGAAATTAACTTGACAGAAGTTGAATTTATGATTTGAACGAATTTTGTGAACTTGGTATCTTATTGGATGAGAATAACAAGTGGAATTAAATCCACTGGGGGATTTATGAAAATTTTTACCATCGGAGGTGTAATATTAACGTGATGGGTTAAGATTTATAATTAAAAGCAAATTAAATTGTCAGAGGTGTAATATTAACTTGATAGGAAAATGAATGCTAGTGGTGTTATATTAACTTAGCATCAAATTGATCTCATTTTCATTGAGAAAACTAAGAGAATCACTGTCATAGGTTTAATATTAACTTAACAATGAGGGAATGCTAAATGTGTGATATTAACTTAGCATTTGGCATCTCAGCCTTGATAAGAAAGCCCAATGGAGAATCATTATCATAGGTTTAGTGTTTAATTTAATAATAAAATGGATGATAGAGGTGTGATATTAACTTAGCATCGAATGACTCATCTTCGGTGGGAAAACTGAGAGGACCACTGTCATAGTGTAGTGTTAACTTAACAAGGATTTATATTACGATATGAGTTTGGTCAGAGGTGTAGTGTTAACTTGACTGAGAGATTTATTTTGCGATTTGAACAATTTGATAGACTTGACATTCTATTGAAGAGGATTGACGAGTTGAAATTTTATCCACTGGGGATATTGAAAGAAGTCACTGTTAGAGGTATAATGTTAACTTAACAGTGGGGTATGTCAGAGATGTAATATTAACTTAACATGTTTGATTTGTAATTATTTCACTGGGCAAACAATTATAATTTCTTTTGAGGTCTTACATTCAATGGATGGGAATTGTAAGGGATATTGGAGGGAAAATTTGAAGCAGGTCCCTAAGATTTTTAGCAAACCTCAATTATAAACGGATTTGGTATGTCTTTACTAACTACCATTAGAGTTGGTCTAGCTATGCTATTTCTCTCAGCATGATGAGTTGTTGAGATTTTTTTATTAGACTTAAATGCCAACTACTTCCTCTATCCTTTAGCCGTCGGAGGTGTCGGCTATAATGTAGAGAAGAGTGACAAGGCTAAAACCGAAGTTTCATTATTTGTCTCTTTGATATCATCATCGTGCATGGTGATGTTAACAATGTTCGATCGACTCAGCGTCGGTTAACCGTGATGCGATCCGTTGAAGGAAGAAGCTCTTCTTTAGGGCTCTTCCAAACATTTTGGATATAGATGCTTTGATCAGAGGTGTAATGTTAACCTGATCATGAGAGGAGCACATATTAAGGGTAGTACTTCTTCAAGAGTCTGTCGTTGATCGGCACCATGAGCGTATCGCCGTCTGAAATTATGAGGCAGTATGGTCCATTTGAGTAGACTGACTCTACTATAAATGGTCCTTCCCATTTGGGTTTGAACTTTTCTTTTATCTTATGAGTCATGTATATGGGTCTTCTGACTACTAAGACAAGGTCACCTTTCTTGAAAATCCATTCTCTTACTTTCTAGTTGAAGGCTCTGGAAATCCGAGCTTGATAGAGCTCGATTTCGTGTTGGGCTTGCAGATGTTTGTCATCTAAAGCTTCCAACTCCTGGAGGTGCAGTCGGTGCTTTTTCTCATCTGCCATCCTGGTTGTCAAAGTAACTCGCAGAGATGGAATCTGAATCTTCAGTGGGAACACAGCTTCACATCCGCACACCAAGAAAAATAGCGTGGCTTTTATCGGGGTTCTCACTGTTGTGCGGTAAGCCTATAAGAATTCTCTTAATTTGTCATCCTAGTCATGTTGACTCTTCGAGATGAATTTTTGAGAAGCTTCCCAATAGTCTTATTAAAGGCTTCTGCAGAGCTATTAGCGGTTAGATAGTAAACCATTGATGACACGCTTTGGATTCTGAGTTTGTTATAGAGTCGCTGGAATACTTGGCTGATGAATTGGGGCCCGTTATCATGGACGATTTGTCAGGGTACACCGAAGCGGTAGAGCACGTGATGCTTGATGAACTTGATCACATTTTGTGTCTTTACTTCTTTCAGGGGGATAACTTCCGGCCATTTAGAGAAGTAATCCTTATGGACAAGATGAATCAATGTCCTTTGGATGTTAGAGGAATGAATGGTCTATAACATCCATTTCCCACATCTCAAATGGTCATGAGGAGAATGCTGGATGAAGACGCTCCACGCTAGATGAACAAAGTCACCGTGGATCTGATATACATGACATCACTTAGCATAGGCAATGCGTCAGGGATGATTTTCAGCCAATAATAGCCAAGTCTTCTGAGCCAGTCTCTGAGCTTGGGTCCGGATTGGCGAGCTCTACACATACCATCATGAGCTTCCTTAAGTGCTTCTTGTGCCTCTTTGTGTGAAAGGCATCAGAGCAGGATTCCGTCATATGATCGACGATATAATATCTGCATGATCGCATTGTAATAGAATCAGGGAGCTTCCTTCCGATGGCAGCGGCCTCCTTGGGTCGTAAGGTAATATGTCATATAAGAAGAAGTCGATGTAAGGGAAACGCCAATCCTTAGGCTCGAGACATGTCAAAATCTTAAATCCTCTTTGACTTGAAGGTTTTCTCTTGAAGTTTCACTGTCTTCAAAGGCGAATTTGCAGCAATACAAGTCATGGCTATAGACGAGTACTTTCTCCGGGTTCCAGCTAAAAGGTCCAACAATGCGGCGAGGGACGTTAGTGCATCTGCATGTGCATTTTGTTGTTGTGGTACATGATCAATGTAGAACTTTTCAAACTTCTTTGCATGATAATGGTCACGTTGTGATAGGGCACCAAGTCTTCATGTCGGACTTCGTACTCCCCGCGGACCCTGGTTGACAATGAGTTTTGAATCACCGTATGCTTTGGGATGTTTAACACCAATCTCATAAGCGAGTTGCAATCCGATCAAAAGAGCATTGTATTCTAAGACATTGTTCGAACACGGCTCCGTTAGTGAGAATGCACGAGGGATCACATAGTTATGTGAGGAGATAAGTACTACCCCTACACCTGCGATGTTATTTGTCAAGCCCCGCTTCCCAAAATACAGAGTACTGGTACGTGACGATGGCCAGCAGATACTCACGAAGAGGGAAATCTCTTTCGTGAATACCTTAGCTGTAGTAATGGAGCCAAATTCTCGCACACATATACAAAAGACAACTAGAAGTTTCATTTTCACATAAAAGACATGCATCTACAATAGTCTTTTTCTGGATACAAGATTAGAAATATAACAAAGAAAAAATAAAAGAAGATAAAAATTTGGTATCGGGTCTTCATAACAAGACAAAATGCCAAAATACATAAGATAAGAAACTTCGGACTCACACCTGGTAGTCTTCTTGGGTTCCTTTGAACAGTGGCTCGTCAGTCTCCTTAAGCTCTAATGTTGAAAAATCAAGGTTCGTCAGAAGCGGACCAGCAGTGCACACACGAAAAGAGTAAACAATAACATGAAAAATGTGAAAGTAAAGGGGCAATTAAAGCAGAGCACTAGAATGATAGAATAATGAATATGATGGTAACATAACTGACAAGTAAGATACCAGCGAGAGTAACGGAACACTAGATCTTGTGAAATAAAGTCATGTATGTATACTATGACATGTATATAATGAGTATGAAGCACCCTGGATGAGTAATGCCATATATCATAATCATCAAATCATGAATATAAGATCAAAAGTTAAGAATAACATGGCAAGTCCAGGAACATCATGTAGTTAAGATTATCCATGTCACAAATGATAATTTTAAGTCTATTATATTTTATTACCCTAAATAATGCAGCCATCATGTGCCCCATCCCATAGGACAAATAGACATCAAAAAAGTGATGCGTTAGTGGATCCTGATAGCAGGGAGAAATAATTTACTGTACTCAGGTATCATATAACATGTAATTACATTAGCGCGCATAAATAATAAGATCACGTGTGGCATCCAAACCCACAAGGGTCGCCCTTCCAAGCACACCTCCCTGAATTTTTCCTGCTACAGTCTCCCACAGTAACCCCAGCAAAGGTTAATTTTATTCATCAATATAATTGCAAGATAATGTGTGACTCAGCGTGATAGGATTAGAGATCAGTATCATGAGTATCAGTGTCAAATAATGATTACAATACATATCAGAATTTGGGAAAAATGGAAAATGGTGACAACATCGAGTGATAAATGCATAACAGTAAAAGTATGCTAGTGTTTTAGGATGTAGATATAATCATAAAATAATAATCATGAGATAGGATGACATCAGCTTAATTTTTAATGTTTACTAACTTCCATTTGTGATTAAATGGTCACTTATGTAACAAACATCCTATGTATGCATGTCTTATGATACACATGATCAAGAAAAGATATGAAATTGAGATTTTCAAAGGATCTATAAAGTAACAAAAGAACACAAAGGAGAGACCATGTGCACTTGCCTGATGTCGTTGTAATCTGATTTTTCGTAACTGCATCCGGCTCTGGGTAAAATTCGCGGCCTAAATATTGCGTGAATTAATTAAAAGACTTGACATGTTCTTTATTCAGTGATAAGTTGAATGAGCATATAATTTTTACTATTTATTATAATTTTGATTGGTTAATATTTCTAAATAATTCAATTTCTGAATTTTAGCAACCATTTAAAAATATACTTTCATGATAAAACACATGCATAAATTAATAGATGTATAATGTTTATATATTACTGAATTTTGAATTTTATATTTTTTTGTGATACTTAGAAATTAATGGTAATTTTTAGATACATGATCATTAAATAATAATAACAAAAATATTTAATTTTATGTTATTATAAGTAATATTACACTCAAGATAATTTTTTAGAGTAACAAATTTAGTTTTTGATTTTCTTTGAATTTTCTGGTATTTTCTTAGCTTATTTCAAATTTTTCTGAATTAAAATGAACCAAAAATAATAAAAATCAATAAAAGGCTTAACGGGTGTTTGCTATAGTAACGGTCTGCTACAGTAATGGTTTTGGGTCTGGGTCTGCTATAGCAAAATGCTACAGTAAATTGCTATCGTAAATTTCTTGTATTTTATCTCTTTTTTTCCTTTTCTTTTACTTTCTTTTTCTTTTCTTTTTTTAAATTTTTATTTCGGGCTGACTACGGGTCTCTAACAGGCCAGGCGCTAGCATGGCCTAGCCAGACTAGGCTAGGCCAGCCAGGTCAGTGCTCTTGGCCTGCTCGAGAGCACAACACAGTGATGTGCACATCTTTTTTTCCTTCAATTAAATTTTTTAAAAATAAAAAATATATATGATAATTACAAGGCATAACATAGGTGTTCTACAAAATTTTATTGTGATTTTAACATAAATTTTTAATGGGAAAATTAAAGCTAAAATGTAATGCGTACTACGTGATCGATGAATGCCACAAAGAATTAAATTCTACGAAAATGCAAGAAAAATTACCTTGAATACTTCCCTTCAATCTGAATCTTCTTCTCCTCATCTAACACTTCAGAATTTCATGAGAGAGCGTAGTGAGAAAGGGAGGGAAGTTTGGATTTTGTAATTTTGCTAGAGATGGTGAATTGTCCCCGAAAACGGCGCCAAAATTTGATTGAGCTTGGACCTGCACACAAAATACAGTATTTCAGAACTTTAAAATAGAGATGTATAAGTGCTCAATTCTACCGCAATAGCAAGTGGCTATGCGGGTCGTGATCCACAAGGAGGGACTAGCAATGGAAGCTTTTTAGTAAGTCTTCTTTTAAGATACAAAGTTTGGTTAAAGTTCTTCTTTAGTTCTTTAAAAGAAAAGAGAAAATTAGGTTAAAGTGAAGTGAGGAAGAAAGTGATAGAATGAGAAGATGGAGAAAATCAGAAAATGACTATGTACAAATAAATTGAAAAAGAGTGAAAAAGATTTAGAAATGTGGTGTTGGTGATCTAAACTAAAGAATAAAAGAAAAGAAAGAAGATTAAAGAAAAACTTACCTAGTTTGGTTGATGACTTACCTGGAAACCTTGCATGTTCTACCTTGCTTTGGAGGGGTTCAACGCATAAGCCAAAGGATCGAGCTCAGTCCCCAGTCGCATTACATCATCAAGACGAACAAGAATGAAATGATACAGAGTCTTAAGGAGGAGAACATCATCATGAATTGTCGTTGGGACTCACACAAACATTGTTATACTGATGCTTCTGGATTCACTTGCATGCTCATCAAAACAATAAGAGGTAAAGTAGAAAGAAGAAGAAGAAAACAAAAGTAAAGACGAACATAAAAAAATTACCTTTTATTGCTTGCAGAAACGATGGAAGAAAGGAGGAGGGTACATCGGTGTCACTCTCAACATAAGCCTCTCTCTCTTACATGAATCTCAATCTAACCTAAGCTTACATACAAATTAAAATTACATAATAAGAAAACAAAAACCTATACTACAAAGAGTGAAAAACTGGACTAATTCCTATCTCTGCATGGTCGTCCCATTTTGCTCTGCTGAAACTAGTATTTATAGGGCAAAACCAAAAGGGGGAATCTCGGGAAGATTGGGGGAGCAAACGCTACCCCAACTGACATAACAAGGCTGTGGAAACATAGCTTGGGCCGCGTTTCTGCGGCCCTGGTGTGGCCAGGTGGCCACACCCAATTGGTGGAGATCCCCGGTTTGATTATTTGCCCATATCTTCTACTGGTTTTCTCATTTCAGCTTCAGGATTTGACGAAACAGCCTTTGATTATTGGCTTCAACTGCTTGATTGAGGGAGGATTCTTCTCAACTAGTTTTCAACCTCTTGATATGCCAAGATTTAGCCTGATTTCTTGATTTCGAATTTCTTCTGAATTAAATCAGAATTTGGTAGGCTTTTAGGCTTGTTTCTCTTTCTTTCTTTTAGCAATTGGGCCTACATTAAATAAAGAAGAAGAAGACTTATTAATATGATTTATTAGCTAAAAAGTATGGTAAGGGACAATGTATATGCAATATATGTGACATAATCACCTGGCTGATTAGCTTGTGGTCAAATTCTGCATTATACCTCCCATGGACAGTCTAACCAGTTAGGAGTCGTCTAGGTCATAGGTCTACCCTAACTTAGTTTAGAATTTTTTCCTTTGTTTGCTTATTTGTTTGTGTTTTATTGTGTGAAATGGCTTATAACAATAATTTTCCAATTGTAATGGTAATCCATATTACATCTCTTTTTCGGATGTTACCAATCCGGTATATCATAACTTTAACCAACATAGTGTGCAGGATTGATCTTATCCGAATCAATATTGTAAGATCACCTAGAGGGGGGGTGAATAGGTGATGGCTAATCTAATGGTCATTATGAACAAATAATGCGGAATTAAAACTAAGTTGACCAAATTAAACTTCTTTTAATTGAACACTTATGTATAACACAAGAGTGTTGCCGAATTCCCCTTGCGAGGCTCTGGACAAACTCCTCTAGATTCCCCTTGAATGGGTTGAGGTGCCGCGTTGGCTCTCTTGGTTGAATACAAGTGTTAGACAATCAATCCCAAGCAATTATATAACAATTAAGCACAAGGGTATATCAAGCATGTAAAGTAAATACAATGTAAGTAATGCAAGATATAATAGAGACAAAAAGAGTAAGAGAGCAAGAGTGAGCAATCGCAAACACAAAGGGTTTGTTTCGAGGTTCGAGCACACTTGCTCTACATCCCCGCCTTCGACACACGAAGGATTTCCACTATGCACGATCCAACCGGATCTCTCCTTGGTGCCGCAACACCTACAAGCCCTCGGACTCCCAAAGTCCCTTACACACCACAAGCCCACCGGCTCGTCGAGGCCGCACCTCAAGCTACAAGAGTTCGCACCCGAACCCTAAACAACCACGAGCACACTTGCCCGTCTCCTCAAAGTACAAGATGAAATCTTGGTGATCTAAACACTTGATCACCTACAAAAGCTCTCACTACAACACCTATAGGATGAATAGCTCAATGGATGCTCAAGTGTAGTGTGAGAAATCAAGGAAAGAACTTTTGATGGAAAAATCAAGAAATCACAATAAACACTCTCTTGATAAAATCCCTTTTGATAGGAAATATTGGCACTCTATTTGTGGAGAAAACTCTGCTAAAAGAATGGAAATAACTGGACAAAAGCTCTCCTAAAATCTTGGCTCAAAACAATGACAAAACCCCCTTTATATAGAGGTCAGAAAAATCTGACCGTTGGGCTCTGTCAGAGCTACCGGTCGACCGGTCCGGTCGACCGGCAACGGTCAAAATCCGACCGTTGCAGCCTCCGGTCGACCGGCCCGGTCGACCGCGCAACTGGAGAAGAGAGTAAACTCTCTGTCGGTCGACCGGCCCGGTCGACCGATATTTCCCGAGAGCCAAGCTCTCTGAAGCGGTCGACCGGTCCGGTCGACCGTTCCCCAGTGCACACAGGCGTGCACGTCCGTGCACGTCCGGTCGACCGGCCTCTGTCAGTTCTGAAAAATCAGAACTGCCAGAACCTGAAAATATTGGGATTAAGGATACTGGTCTTTTTGGCTTAATAAAAAATCCCATAAATACTTAGAAATTCTACAAAAAATAGTTTTATGATATAGAAACATGCTTGCACAAAATCAAGGCATGTTATTAAAGATTTGACTATTTTTTTGTAACTTGGAAATATTGGCTCATAATAAAAACTGTTTTTCTAAAACTGGTTTTCCATAACTTCATCAAATACAAAAACAAGATATACTTTAAAGCATAGTGTGTATGGATATGATCCACTACACAATCAAGATGAAATATCTAGTTTTTGACATAAAGCACTAAACTTGTTTTGGTTAAAGGATATGCATATAATAGATCACCAAAACCAAGTCATGTATTTTGACAAATGAAAAATCTTTTTAAAAAAAATTCTTTTATGAAAGCAATCTTATAAAGAGTTCTATCAAGAGTGTGTGTGTGTGATATAACTTGAGCAATCCACTAATCTATTCTATCCTTTACATTTTATCTAAAACAAATAAAAATCTTATACCTAGACACAAGTCTTCAACTTCTTGAAGTCTTCACTTGAAGGCTTCTCATCTTCTTGACTTGGTCCAAATGCAATCCACCGAGCTCATCTCTAGATGTGTTCTTGATGCATAGGCTCGTGAATCAACCGGTGCTAGCTTCCAACTTGTCTTTAAATCCTTTGTTGAAGCTCCACACCTACTAAGATCTTGATAATGAATCTGTCACTAATTAAACACAAGATCATTAGTAAACATAACTTCATGAGTTGATCATCATCAAAACTAGAGTGATGGGCCTTTGGGCCAACAATCTCCCCCTTTTTGATGATGAAAAACTCATGAAGTTATATATGCATGGATTAAGTAAAGCTTCAAAGAAGCTCCCCCTTAACTCATGCATATCAAATAAATGATAAAGATATGACAATGAAGCACATGACATGTATACAAATGAATGGAGATAACACAAAAACAAATCTTTTTCTCCTATTATTTGCAAACCAATACAAAAAAAAAACATATATGCATAACTACAAATCTTATACAACCTTAAGTAAGGAAGCCAAATACTTCTCCTCCTTAAGTAAGGAAATCATGCATATATCACAAATACTTCTCCCCCTTTTTGTCAATCATCAACAAAGGGTTCAAAGTTCAAATCATCAAACAAATTCTCCCCCTTTGGTCAAAAATAAGGAAATCAAGGAGGGTAAAATCAAATCAATCAATAAGATTTATATGCGATATACATTCATGAAGAGGAAGACGCTAAGTTAACTTCCTACACATATGCATTACATGAGAAGGGATGACAAGCCCTAACTCACATAACACATATTATGTAATGCATAAGAGGAGATGTGAAGCTCCCCCTACACACGTATATCATATAAAGAAGAGTTGTCAAGCTCCTCAATTTATGATATACTCAACATGAATCTATATGTAAGAGAGATGTTAAGCTCTCCTTGCATATAGGAAATACAAATCAAAATTTTGAATATTTCTTTAACAAGACAAAATTTTGAACTTTTCTTATGAAAACAAAATTTTGAAATATCTTAAAATACACAACTTTCTTTTAAGGTACCAAATGTAGAACAATCAAATTTTGAATTTTGATACCAATTTAAGTAGAGACATACATATATGAAAGAACAAAATATGAGTATACACAATAAGAGGTCATATTGATACCAATTGAAAATATCCAATGATACCAATTGAAATTTAAGCTTAAGTGTATATATCATAAAATCTACCACATGAAGAATTCGAACTAGTTAAATGAAGGTGTTTAACAACTAGTACGGAATCCTTCAATCAAGGAATAAGTCAAAAGTTTTTCATGAAATATCAATGAAACACAAGGCACTAAAAAAGCACTCTATCCATAAAGTCATATCAAAAGGAAGTGAGTGTGATAGTGTTATGTGGAACATGGTATCATGAAAAATAGCAATAAAACTCAGTATTCCTTAAAATTTTGAAATCATGAAATCCATCACAAAATTTTTTTTTATTAAAAACTAAAATTTATATTTCAAGATATATGTATGTTTTGACAAGACATTAAGTATACATACATATCCTTAAAACACAATTGAGTCCATATATAGATTTGCATGAAAGGCAAATGACTCAAGAGGTATCCATGTATATCTTAATATTTTAGCAAGACAAACATATACATGAAATGAAAGCACATGATCATAGCATAAATCCAAAATGGGAATACAAGTTTAAAATGTAATAATCATCAAAACTTAGGCTATACTAACACACCTAATGGGCACAAATAAGCATTCAAACCCAATCATATATAGATTTATTTGTGATCCATAATGTGTATAAGTATAAATCCAAGTGTTGACAAATGCTAACATTTAAACTAATATTCAAATCATGAAGCATCAAATAAATTTTGAAAATACAAAAGAATTTATCCATATGATTACAAATAGGATCATGTGAATCAATTTGAAGAATAGATAACTAGTTTAAATGGATTTTTGACAAACTAGTTAAAGATCCTTCAAAATACAAAGTCAAATGTTTTCCATGAATAATACTAAATACATAAAAGTTCAAGCACTCATAGTCCATAAAGCTCAAAAATTATCTTTTATCATAAAAGATGAGTGTTCAAAGGTTATGTGAATGGTATTTTCATGAAAATAGTCATTCAAGCTCAAAAAGATCACATTTTGTTGTACAAATCAAAAACATGAAAAATCATTTTTTTATTATTATTTATTTAAAATGCTAATCTTCATGGTATATGTATGATTTATCCAATTCTAACAATACGCATACATATCCCAAATATGAAAAGAGTCTATTAAAGATGTTTGCATGGAAGCAAGAGACTCACGGGTATACATGTATATTTATTAGATTTGAATTAAACATGCATATACATGAAGTAAGATCAAAGATAGGCATAACAAGTATAAATGACCGAATCATCAAAACTAGCCTATACACATGCATATAGTGGATACAAATGAGCATGAAGTTCAATATATATGAGTCAATTGTAGTTCACTATTCATATATGTATAAATGCAGGTTTTGACATATTCTACATTTAAGCATGTAAATGCCACATGAAGCACATAAAATCTTAAAACATGAACATGCTATGAATGATATTATGAAAGTAAAAGCATGTACATAACTAAAATAGGAGTTTAGAAATTGTTACAACTCCAAAGCTCCTAGCATGGTGGTTGACCCACCAAAATTCCTTGATAGCGGTGCTTCAAGTATGTGTCATTTTAGTTCAAATGCACTCACCATCAAGGCACCAAATCTCTCACGTTTTGAGAGATTCCTCACCTACATCAAATACACAAGGTGGGGATTTTGGTACCCATATTTTCTTGGGTCCTATGGGGTTAGTCTTGTAAGGAACCCAAGCATTTTTATTTTTATCAAAAATAAGAACATTTAACCTTCATAACAAAATTTTCTTAGATGGCCTTTGCGGCCACAATGTGTACATGTGTACACCTTAGCATACTTATGAGTGGGAGTGTGAGCATGATGTGCATCATAAGCATGTGCATGATGTGAATGTGCATGAGTATGAGGAACTTGTTTCTTTTGAAACAAGGATTCCAATCTAGTATGATTGAATGCACATGAGCTCAAATTAGAGCTCAAATTATCAATTTTATTTTTCAACTTTTTAATCTCATTTTGATCAATGTGTGCATTAGAAGTATGATGAGATATATGATCAATTTTCTTTTTCTTTTGAGAAACAAAATCTTTTTCTTTTTCACATAGTTTTCTTTTTATAGATTTATTCTCTTGAAAAACAACTTCTTTTGTTTTTCCACCATATCAATTTATTTTTCAAATCAATGTTTCCTTTACATAAATTATTTAATTTAGACATAAGGGAAACATTCTCATTTTTCAAAAACTCATTTTCTTTTCTAGGCATGCCATTTTATTTTCTAATAAATCTTTATCATTAAGCATGGCATCAAAATTCTTTTTCAAAATTTTATTATCTTTTTCTAAACATGCAATGTTACTTCTAAATGAATCTGTTCCTTATGCATGCATGCAATGTCCTTTTTCAAATTTTTATTTTCTTTCTTAATTATGTCATGTCTCTCAAGCAATAATTGACAAAATGTAGAGAGCTCATCATATGACATACTATCATCATCGGATTCGGAGTTTACCTCAAGGGGGTTATCCCCTTGGACCATATAGCATACGTTGGAGATGTCGCTTCCAACGTCCGAATCGCTCCCCGCATAGTATAAGTCCTTTTCGCCAAGGGAGGTGATGATGTTCCAAGCTACAAAAGCCGATTCAATATTAGAAACCCTAGATAAATAATCATCATTTAGGGTTGACTTAATAGCATGAAGGGCTTTTGCATTAGCCTCAATGTTCTTACCATTTAAGCAATATTCTTTATTAGTTGTGGCAAGATATACACTAAGGCCAAGTCCTTTGAGGAACAAAGACATCTTAACCTTCCAAATTTGGATGTTAAGAGTGTCAAAGGTGGGTGGTGACATGAAGTCCATGTTGTGTGTACAAAATATTGTGATTAGCCTAAAGGAGGATCTTTAACTCTAGGTTGTTAGACCCAATATCAAGAGCACTTGGCTCTGATACCAATTGTAAGATCACCTAGAGGGGGGGTGAATAGGTGATGGCTAATCTAATGGTCACTTATGAACAAATAATGCGGAATTAAAACTAAGTTGACCAAATTAAACTTCTTTTAATTGAACACTTATGTATAACACAAGAGTGTTGCCGAATTCCCCTGCGAGGCTCTGGACAAACTCCTCTAGATTCCCCTTGAATGGGTTGAGGTGCCGCGTTGGCTCTCTTGGTTGAATACAAGTGTTAGACAATCAATCCCAAGCAATTATATAACAATTAAGCACAAGGGTATATCAAGCATGTAAAGTAAATACAATGTAAGTAATGCAAGATATAATAGAGACAAAAAGAGTAAGAGAGCAACAGTGAGCAATCGCAAACACAAAGGGTTTGTTTCGAGGTTCGAGCACACTTGCTCTACATCCCCGCCTTCGACACACGAAGGATTTCCACTATGCACGATCCAACCGGATCTCTCCTTGGTGCCGCAACACCTACAAGCCCTCGGACTCCCAAAGTCCCTTACACACCACAAGCCCACCGGCTCGTCGAGGCCGCACCTCAAGCTACAAGAGTTCGCACCCGAACCCTAAACAACCACGAGCACACTTGCCCGTCTCCTCAAAGTACAAGATGAAATCTTGGTGATCTAAACACTTGATCACCTACAAAAGCTCTCACTACAACAACCTATAGGATGAATAGCTCAATGGATGCTCAAGTGTAGTGTGAGAAATCAAGGAAAGAACTTTTGATGGAAAACTCAAGAAATCACAATAAACACTCTCTTGATAAAATCCCTTTTGATAGGAAATATTGGCACTCTATTTTGTGGAGAAAACTCTGCTAAAAGAATGGAAATAACTGGACAAAGCTCTCCTAAAATCTTGGCTCAAAACAATGACAAAACCCCCTTTATAGAGGTCAGAAAAATCTGACCGTTGGGCTCTGTCAGAGCTACCGGTCGACCGGTCCGGTCGACCGGCAACGGTCAAAAATCCGACCGTTGCAGCCTCCGGTCGACCGGCCCGGTCGACCGCGCAACTGGAGAAGAGAGTAAACTCTCTGTCGGTCGACCGGCCCCGGTCGACCGATATTTCCCGAGAGCCAAGCTCTCTGAAGCGGTCGACCGGTCCGGTCGACCGTTCCCCAGTGCACACAGGCGTGCACGTCCGTGCACGTCCGGTCGACCGACCCGGTCGACCGGCCTCTGTCAGTTCTGAAAAATCAGAACTGCCAGAACCTGAAAATATTGGGATTAAGGATACTGGTCTTTTGGCTTAATAAAAAATCCCATAAATACTTAGAAATTCTACAAAAAATAGTTTTATGATATAGAAACATGCTTGCACAAAATCAAGGCATGATATTAAAGATTTGACTATTTTTTTGTAACTTAGAAATATTGGCTCATAATAAAAACTGTTTTCTCTAAAACTTGTTTTTCCATAACTTCATCAAATACAAAAACAAGATATACTTTAAAGCATAGTGTGTATGGATATGATCCACTACACAATCAAGATGAAATATCTAGTTTTTACATAAAGCACTAAACTTGTTTTGGTTAAAGGATATGAATATAATAGATCACCAAAACCAAGTCATGTATTTTGACAAATGAAAAATCTTTTTAAAAAAAATTCTTTTATGAAAGCAATCTTATAAAGAGTTCTATCAAGAGTGTGTGTGTGTGATATAACTTGAGCAATCCACTAATCTATTCTATCCTTTACATTTTATCTAAAACATAAAAATCTTATACCTAGATACAAGTCACTTCTTGAAGTCTTCACTTGAAGGCTTCTCATCTTCTTGACTTGGTCCAAATGCAATCCACCGAGCTCATCTCTAGATGTGTTCTTAATGCATAGGCTCGTGAATCAACCGGTGCTAGCTTCCAACTTGTCTTTAAATCCTTTGTTGAAGCTCCACACCTACTAAGATCTTGATAATGAATCTGTCACTAATTAAACACAAGATCATTAGTAAACATAACTTCATGAGTTGATCATCATCAAAACTAGAGTGATGGGCCTTTGGGCCAACAAATATAACCCATGTCCCCAATCTTATAACCATAATTTCTAGAATAATTTTAACTCTTCACAGAGTTAATAGGGTTTCACCTCCCCCGGGTCCAATTTTCAACTAACTTATCCTCCTTATCCACCTTATCCACAATATTTTCAAGATTCATACTCAGTTCCACCAGTCCAAAATAGAAAACCATCAATTTTAGAAATGAGTATGCCTGAGTCCAAACAAAAATCACAAAATCTGTTGGACTCACAATTTCACACCAATTTCAAACCACACTTCATCTTTTCAACAAAATGATAAACCAATCAACTATGAAAAGATGCTTGAAGCCATGACTCAGGCTCAAAACGCTCATAATCATGACATAGATATGATGGTCAAAACTCTACGTTCTCACCATTTGGCCAGTTCTGATGTCACTAACTATTTTGTTAGAGCCAAAGAGTCATGTTGTTTTGAAAACAAGGTTCCATTTTAGAACAATCATTTGAACTTGCCCAAACTCCAAATTTTGAAAATGACATTGACAGTTTGGCAAGTTATCCCTTTCCTGAAATTGAACTTGAGAATGAATATGATCATGAACCTCAACTTAGTGATTCAATTCTACTTCCTGATTCAAAATTTGACTCCAGTGTCTTCACCTAATTTCAATCTTTTTTTCGAGTCAACATTGGATCCTGTGCCAATTCATAATGAAAATGAATCGCCCATATTTGATGATCATTTTATTGAACTTGATCAATTTCATACTTTTGAAAGTCCCATTGACAAATTGGTAAGTTCTCATTTTTATGAAATTGAACTCAATGAGAAATGTGACCAAGATTCTCAAATTTGTGATCCAGTTCAAATTCTCGAATCAATATTGACTCTTATTTTGTTACCCAATTTGAATAATATTTTAGAGTCAGTTTTGATTCCCACACCTGTCATTCTTGAACTTGAATCACCAATATTAAGTCACATTCATTGTGAGAAAATAAATGTGGACTTGAGTTTCAACTTCTCGATTTGGACCCACTTCCTGAACCAATCTCGACTCCTGAACCTTTACTTGACTTAAGTCACTTTCCTGAGTCAGTATTAGTTTCCGTATTTCCCAAGTCCAAGTCAATCATTCTATCTTTTCACACCCTATTTTGAGACAAGGCAGTTGACAAAATTGACTTTGAAATTAATTATGGAATTTGAAAATTAGATGGGGTAAAATATTTAATAAAAATCATTCATGTATATATCATTTTAGTGGGTTATATTAGAGAAATTTCTGGTGGGTTCCTCCGAACTCCATGCAAAGTCGATTGGGCCGCATTTCGTCGACCAATCAGACCACCACCGAAACCACCACCTTAAGGTAGTATTTTCCTTCCCTGTCTTCTTTTTCATGCATCTATGCATTAATTCATATATTGAGGACAATGCATGAGATAGGTGTGGGGGAGGGTTCTAACATAACTTAGGTTTTTCTTTTTATTATAATTTTTTTAACATTTTCTTAACTTTTAAAAACTTTTTGAGAAAAGAATCAATATTTTGACATATTTTTTGTAAGAAATTGATTCAATTTTAAGTAATAGGAAAATTAAAATTAGGATTTCTTAAACTTGGTCAAAATAACATTATTTGTTTGGTTTTTAGGGTTAGGAAGATAATTTGTCAAAGTAATTTAGTCTTCATCTTTACCTTAATGAAATATGCACACTTCATACATTTACACACTTAGGTTTAAAAATAAAGATTCTTATGCCTTATAAAAAAATAAAAAAAGAAAAAGAAAAAAAATATATCTTTGAAAGATGAACAAATCTAATTATTGATTAGCGAGGTATTTTGGCCTAAGCAAGTCTTAGTATTTATGCGAAAGATGATTAGATAAGTTTGAGAAAAAATATATAAAAATCCTCTGATTAAGCTGGGTATTTGTGCCTAATAAAGCATAAGTAATCACGCCTAAAAGGGGTTCATATAATAAAATCCTTAGTTTTGTGGCATTATTTGCTCGAGTCCTCAAGTCCTTGGGATATTTTCTCACCTGGTGCCCTAAGACCGTTTGGTTTGGGAGTCATCGATTAAAGGCTCGTTACATGGGCAGATTAGAAAAACTAATAGAACTAAGGAATAATACCACAAAAATATGTTGGCCCAAAGGCCCATCACACTAGTTTTGATGATGATCAACTCATGTAGTTATAGTACTAAAGATCTTGTGTTTAATTAGTGACAGATTCATGATCAAGATCTTAGTAGGTGTGTAGCTTCAACAAAGGATTTAAAGTCAAGTTTTGGAGCTAGCACGGTTTGATTCAAGAGCTTGTGCATCAAGACCACATCAAGTACTCAAGAGAAGTCTAGCTCTATGGATCGTGTTTGGACCAAGTCAAGAAGATGAGAAGACTTCAAGTGAAGACTTCAAGAAGATGAAGACTTGTGTCTAGGTTTGTTTTAGAAGATTTTATTTTTAGATAAAATATAAAGGATAGAATAGTTGGTGGATTGCTCAAGTACATTTACACACACACTCTTGATTTAGTTTTTTTTATAAAAATAAGTTTTAGAAAAACCAAACCGATATGCATGTTTTCCCTCCTTTATTCGTTTTTTAGTTTCAAGTTTACATGTTTTATCCAAAACTATGTTTAGTGCTTAATGTCAAAAACATAGATATTTCACCATGTTTGTGTAGTGGATCATATCCATGCACTCTATGCTTTAAAAGAGTTTAAATATCTTGTTTTTGTTTCTAGAGAAATTTGAAAAACAAGTTTTGGAAAAATCAATTTTGGAAAATGTTGTTTTCGTTTTTAAGCCAAAATTCCAAGTTACAAAAATAGTCCAAATTATTTGTAACATGCTTTGATTTTGTGCAAGAATGTTTGTTTATCAAAGAATATTGGTAAAACTATTTTTGTAGATTTTTTTATGATTTTATGGGATTTTAATTGAGCCAAAATGACCAAGTTTTTCTTTCCCTAAAATCCCTGACCTGGCTTCAGCCGGTCGACCGGGCCGGTCGACCGTGCGACGTGCACAAACGTGCATGAGTCTGGCTAGAGGGCCAGTCGACCGAGACGGTCGATCGCCAGAGAGATTCTGCTCTCTAGAAAACCCTGGTCGACCGAGGCGGTCGACCGACAGAGAATCTGTTCTCTGTTCCAGAGGCTCGGTCGACCGGGCCGGTCGACCGAAGCCCCAATGGCTGGATTTCTGACCGTTGGCGGTCGGTCGGCCAGTCGACCGACAGCTCCATCAGACCCCAACGGCTAGTTTTTCTAGCTCTATAAAAAGGGGCATTTAGGGGCTGTTTTCTCTAAGATTTTAAGTGGATTTTTACAACAGTTTTTCCTACTCTTTTAAGAGGTTTTTCCACTTATATTAGAGCCAATATTTCCAATCAAAAGGAGAGTTTATCAAGAGTGTTTTCAAAGTAATTTTTCTTGAGTTTTCCTCCACCATTTCCATCCTTGTTTTCTCACACAACACTTGAGCTATCCATTGCTATATCTACCCTATAGGGATTTGTTGTGAGAGTGTTTATTGGTGATCAAAGTGTTTAGATCACCAAGAGTTCTTTCTTGTACTTTGAGGAGGCGGACTTGCGGGTTCGCGGTGTTTAGAGTTCGTGTGTGAACTCCTTTTTTGAGGTGCGACCTCGGCGAGCCGATGGGCTTGCGGTGTGTACGGACTAGGGAGTCCGAGAGCTTGAAGGTGTTACGGCAACGAGTGATCCAGGGGATCGATTATAGTGGAAATCCTTCGTGTGTCGAAGGCGGGGATGTAGAGCAAGGGTGCTCGAACCTCGAAACAAATCCCTTGTGTTTGCGATTGCTCACTCTCTCTCTTTGTCTCTTGTCTATATTTTGCATGCTGTTATTGTGCTTATCTTTTCATGCTTGATATATTGTGGCTTAATTGTTATAAATTTACAATTGGTATCAGAGCCAAGTGCTCTTGATTTGGGTCTTACAACCTAGAGTAAAGATTCTCATTTTAGGCTAATCACAATATTTTGTACACACTCCATGGATTTCATGTCCCCACCCACTTTTGACATTCTTAACATCCAAATTTGGAAGGTTAAGATGTCTTTGTATCTCAAAGCCTTAGGTATTCATGTTATCTTGCTACTATTAAAGATTCATATGTTAAGGATAGCAAGAATTTTGAGGCTAATGCAAAAGTCCTACATGCTTTAAAGTCAACCCTAAATGATGATTATTTATCTAGGGTTTCTAACATTGATTCGGCTTTTATAGCATGGAACACCCTCATCTCCCTTGGCGAAAAAGATCAATACTATGCAGGGAGTGACTCGGATGTTGGAAGTAACACCTCCAACATGTGCTATATGGTCCAAAGGGATAACCCCTTGAGGTAACTACCGAATCTGAGGTAGTTGAAGATAACATGTCATATGATGAGCTTACATCTTTTTGTCAACAAGTACTTGAAAAATATGACATGCTTAAAAAGGATAATAAAAATTTGAAAACGAATTTTGATTGCATGTTAAAAGAAAATGTTTCTTTTAAAAATAAAGTTGCATGCATTGAAAAAGAGAATGAAGTTTTGAAAAATGAAAATGTTTCCTTACTTTCTAAGTTGAATGATCTTTGTGAAGGAAACACTACTTTGAAAAACAAGATTGTATTGGTGGAAAAACAAAAAGAAATTGCTTTGCATGAAAATACTTCTTTGAAAAGAAAAATGGTTGAAAAATATAAAGAAAAAGTTTCTAAAAAGAATAAGAAAAATGATTTTCATTCTCATCATGCTTTACATGCCACTACAAATGAGATGAAATTTTTGAAAAATAAAATGAATGATTTGAGCTCAACTTTTAGCAATGTGCTTTTAATCATACTAGATTGGAGTCCTTTTTTCAAAGAAACAAACTCCACATATTTATGCACATCACCCTCATGCATATGCACACTTTGCACGCCATGACCACACTCACACTCATATGCATCCTAAGGTGTACAAATGTACACATTGTGGCTGCAAAGGCCATTTAGCAAAGTTTTGTTTTGATAAGTTGCATCATATAAATTTGCTAATAATAAAAATGTTTGGGTCCCTTATAAGACTAACCCCCAAGGACTCAAGAAAAAATGGGTACCAAAATCCCCACCTTTATTTTTGATGTAGGTGAGGGCTCTCACAAAACGTGAGAGGAATGGTGCCTTGATGGTGGTTGCACATGGACTAGAAGGACACATATTTGATGCACCGCTATCAAGGAGGTTTGGTGGGTCAACCACCATGTTTTGGAGACTTAGAGCTTAGTTCTTTGGTTGGTAACTATCTCTAAACTCCTAGTTTATGTACATGCTTTTCATTTGATAATATCATTTAGCATGTTCATGTTTTAATTGTTATTGTGTATCATGTGGTAAATACTAGTTTAAATGTAGTTTTTATCAAAACTTGGATTTATACATGTACAAATAGTGAACAACAAATTGATTTATATATGTTTGCACTTCATGTTCATTTGTACTCAATTTATGCACATGTATAGGCTAGTTTTGATGATTCTCTCATTTGTACTTGTTTTTGCCTATTTTCATTTTTTTTACTTCATGTATATGTACTTTGTATTCAAATCTAATAATATACATGTATACCCGTGAGTCTCTTGCCTTCATGCAAATACCTTTAATAGACTCTTTTATATTTGGGATATGTATGTATATTGTTAGGATTAGATAAATCATACATATACCTTGAAGTTTGTTTTATAAGAAAAATGAATTTTTCATGTTTTGTTTGAGAAAATAATATTCATGTTTAATTTGAGCTATATTGACTATTTTCATGACAATACTAATTACATGATTCTTGAACACTCACACTTTATTTGTTTATTCATGACTTTGTTCATGATTATTTTTGAGCTTTATAGACTTCGAGTGTTGAATTTTGTGTATTTGGTATAATTCATGAAAAACACATGTTTTGATGTTTTTGAAGGATCTTTAACTAGTTTTTAAAAATTATTTTAACTAGTTATTATTCTTCATTTGGTAGGTTATGAGTTATATACTTGATTTACATTGTTATTTTCAATTGGTATCATTAGATCTTTTCAATTGGTATCTAAATTGATAATTTTGTATATACTCATATTTTGTTTTTTATATATGTATGCTTCATTTCCTATAGTATCAATTTCTATTGGTATTCTATTTCTCATACATATATATGATTTTCATGTTCTTGCTTTACAGTTGGTTTACATATTTTAAAGAACATAGTAAGTTTATGCTAAGTTTGATTCAAAACTTTATTTTCAATTGGTATCTCAAATAGCCATGCATAAGCTTATGAAAATAATTTTTTTTTGGCTTTTCAATTGATATCAATATGTTTCTATTTCAAATTTGTTATAGATTTACAATTTGTGATGTTTATTTCAAATTTGTGATGTTTATTTTACAATTGGTATCAACATGATTTTTTTTACAATTGGTATCTTAAAATTTTGTTTACAAGATATCTCAAAATTTGTTTTATTGAGAAAAATCCAAAATTTTGTTTGAATAATTAAAAATCAAAATATTTTTGATTTGTATTGCTTGTATGCAAGGAGAGCTTAACATCTCTTCTACATATAGATTCATGTTGAGTGTATCTTATATTGAGGAGCTTGACAACTTTTGTTTATGTAATACACGTGTGTAGGGGGAGCTTAACATCTCCTCTTATGCATTACAGATTATGTGTCATGTGAATTAGGGCTTGTCATCCCTTCTTCATGTAATGCATATATGTAGGGAAGCTAACTTAGCGTCTTCCTCTTCATGAATGTATATCGCATATAACTCTTTATTGATTGCTTTGATTTGACCCCTTAGTGATCTCTTTGTTTATGACAAAAAGGGGAGAAAATTTTGTTTTTGTTTTTACTTTAATCCCTTTGTTGATGATTGACAAAAAGGGGGAGAAGTATTTAGTATATATATGCATGTTTTCCTTGCTTTATTCATAATGGGGGAGAAGTATTTATTTTTATGCATATATATGTTTTATGTTGCAAATAGGAGAAATAGAATTTAATGTGTTTCATGCTTGCTTATGCATGTTTATCTCCATACATTTGCATACATATTATATGCTTTTTTGTCATATCTTATTGTTTATTGAGATGCATGAGTTAAGGTGGAGCTTCCTTGAAGCTTTACTTTAATCTATGCATATATAACTTCATGAGTTTTGTCATCATCAAAAGGGGGAGATTGTTGGCCCAAAGGCCCATCACTCTACTTTTGATGATGATCAACTCATGTAGTTATAGTACTAATGATCTTGTGTTTAATTAGTGACAGATTCATGATCAAGATCTTAGTAGGTGTGTAGCTTCAACAAAGGATTTAAAGTCAAGTTTTGGAGCTAGCACGATTTGATTCAAGAGCTTGTGCATCAAGACCACATCAAGTACTCAAGAGGAGTCTAGCTCTATGGATCGTGTTTGGAGCAAGTCAAGAAGATGAGAAGACTTCAAGAAGATAAAGACTTGTGTCTACGTTTGTTTTTAGAAGATTTTATTTTTAGATAAAATTTAAAGGATAGAATAGTTGGTGGATTGCTCAAGTACATTTACACACACACTCTTGATTTAGTTGTTTTTATAAAAATAAATTTTGGAAAAACCAAACCGGTATGCATGTTTTCCCTCCTTTATTCGTTTTTAGTTTTCAAGTTTACATGTTTTATCCAAAACCATGTTTAGTGCTTAATGTCAAAAACATAGATATTTCACCATGTTTGTGTAGTGGATCATATCCATACACTCTATACTTTAAAAGAGTTTAAATATCTTATTTTTGTTTCTAGAGAAACTTGGAAACCAAGTTTTGGAAAAAATCAATTTGGAAAATACTATTTTCGTTCTTAGCCAAAATTTTCAAGTTACAAAAATAGTCCAAATTATTTGTAACATGCTTTGATTTTGTGCAAGCATGTTTGTTTATCAAAGAATATTGGTAAAACTATTTTTGTAGATTTTTCATGATTTTATGGGATTTTAATTGAGCCAAAATGACCAAGTTTTTCTTTCCCTAAAATCCCTGACCTGGCTTCAGCCGGTCGACCGGGCCGGTCGACCGCGTGACGTGAACAGACGTGCACGATGAAAAACACCTAGAGGGGGTGAATAGGTGTAAGTGCTAATCTAATAAACTAAATGCAAACTAAGTGCGCTAAATGCGGAAGCTAATGCAAATCTTGCAACACACTTAATACAATCCAACAAGTGTAGCCGAATTCCCCTGCGAGGCTCTGGACTAACTCCTCTTGATTCCCCTAGATATGGGTTGAGGCGCTATGTGAAGCTCTTGTTGGATGAGTATAGGTGATGCACAACACACAAGCAATTCAAGCAATGTGCACACACAATCAAGCCAAGCAATCAAGGATATAGCAATATGAACTAATGCAAGGCAATAAGAAATATGCTCAACACAAGCAAGTATGATATGAGATGAAGTATGATGCTTTGCACAAAGTAAATGAGAGAGAGTTAGAGAGACAATGGGAGCAATCGCAAACACCAAGATTTGTTTCGAGGTTCGAGCACCTTGCTCTACATCCCCGCCTACACCACCGTGTAGGATTTCCACTATCTCAACTCCCACCGAGGGAACCTCTACCGAAGAGGATTTCTTACAACTCTAGGAGTACCAAACTCCTCTCTCAACAACACCTCCTCACAACCGAGGGGTTAGGCCCGTAGCCAATACAACAACCAATCCACACACCTCTACCGAAGAGGCTCACAACCAAACACTATCACCTCTACCTAAGAGGGATCCACAACACAATCACCCGATCACCTCTACCGAAGAGGGATTCACAATATAAGGGTGTTTACAACAATGAGGTTTACAACAAACAACCTCAAACACTTCTCTTTCTTTTTCTCTTATCTTTTTCACAAAAACAAGATCCTAATAGTTTAGGATAGAAGATAGCTCAAGTGTGGAAAACAAGTGTTTTTGGAAACAAGCAACAAAGAAAAAACTACTTGGGAAATCTCTTGTATATGATAGAAAATGAAATACAAATCAAAATCCCAAACCTAGTTTTCTTTGATTTTCCAAAAACCCAAAACAAATAAAGATGAGAAGTTTTAAAGCCCCAAAAACTCTTTTTAAAACTCTTTTAAACACTTCAGAAAACTGAAAATTTTTCTCTTAAAAAACTTGGCCAAAATCCCCAAAGAGATGGGGTTTATATAGCCCCTATACAAAACTAGCCGTTAGGCTGAGTTGGCAGTCTGACAGACTGCCGGTCGACCGGTCCGGTCGACCGCCAACGGTCAAAAATGTGACCGTTAGGCAATAGCGGTCGACCGGCCCGGTCGACCGAAACATCCTGAGAGCAGAACTCTCATCTCGGTCGACCGGCCCGGTCGACCGTCCCAGAGACTCCAAAACGTGCACAGACTTGTGCACGTCGGTCGACCGTCCCGGTCGACCGCCTATGGTGCGGTCGACCGGTCCGGTCGACCGACTTGGCCTGTCAGCCAGTCCTCAGTTCTGCACAGATACGGGATTTGAAAATAGGTCTTTTCACTCAATAAAAATCCCATAAATTCACAGTAAATCTAAAAAATAGTTTTAATCACAATAAAAACTGTTTTTCTAAAAATATGTTTTTCTAAACTTGTTTTATCATTTTACTTTGATAACCAAACTTGTGATAAAATTTCAAGACATATATCAATCATATCAATTCATTTTTGTGTCTTGCCAATTTTATCAAAAACAAACCTTGTATTTTGTCAAACTTGATTTTTCCAAAACATGAATAGGGATATCAAAATAAGTTTGTTTACCAAGTTAAAGCATGTATGTATAAATAGAAAACATCTACTATACATATAACATATGTAAACTTGTTTTGATCAACTATTCATAAAAACCAAATATCAAATCATAAAACGTGTGTGTTTTGTGTTCACTGAGCATATCAACTAAACTAAGCTTTACAAATGGATCTAAAAACTCTATCTAAACTAGGATACCTAAGTCTTCTTGACGATCATCATCTTCAGTAGACTTGCTCCAAAACTCCATCCATGGGCTAGACAAAGTGTGAACTTGAAGCTTTGGCCCTGGAATCACCATGAATAGCTTCTAAACTCCTTGTTGAAGCTAATCACCAACTAATATCCTGTTAATGATCTGAAACTTAGAAACACAAGAATATTAGTAAACATAACTACATGAGTTGATCATCATCAAAACTAGAGTGGAAGGCCATTGGGCCAACAATCTCCCCCTTTTTGATGATGACAAAACTCATGGAGTTATATATGCATGGATTAAAGATAAGCTTCAAGGAAGCTCCCCTTAACTCATGCATAGGGATAAACAATAAATATATGCAATGAATATTAAACATGAAACATGCATATGCATAAACAATAAATGGTTCTAGATATCAAATGGAATATTCAAAACAATTAGCTCTAGATACCAATTACAAAGCAAACTCTATATATCAATTAAACTTAATATTCTTGAGATTAAAACATAATATATGCATATAAAATATAAGTATGCATATAAAACTCAAATACTTCTCCCCCTTTTTTGTCAATCATCAACAAAGGGGTAAACAATCAAAACCATAGATAAAATGAGGGGTAAAAATCTTTCTCCCCCCTTTTTGTCAATCAAAACAATAAAAGACAATGTTCTCCCCTTTTTGTCTAAAACAAAAAACAAAATCAATAAGTGGTGACTACAAACACGATATCAATTAAAAATATGTCAATGAAGCATCTTGATACCAATAAACAAGAATCAATATATGTTATATGCTATATACATTCATGAAGAGGAAGACGCTAAGTTAGCTTCCCTACACATATGCATTACATGAAGAAGGGATGACAAGCCCCAATTCACATAACACATATTATGTAATGCATAAGAGGAGATGTGAAGCTCCCCCTACACACGTATATCATATAAAGAAGAGTTGTCAAGCTCCTCAATTTATAATATACTCAACATGAATCTATATGTAAGAGAGATGTTAAGCTCTCCTTGCATATAGGAAATACAAATCAAAACTTTGAATATTTTCTTTAAACAAAATTTTGAAAATACCATTGTAATTAAACATAACAAATTACCAATTGTAAAACAACATAACAAATTTTGAATGTCTAAACACAAATTTTGATACCAATTGTAAGAATATTTTCATTTTGAAAATATATAAACAAATTTGATGTTGATATCATATGTTCAAAATAACAACTTTTAATCATAAAGAGTGGGAGTACAAATACCAATTGAAATACAAAATTAAATTTCTCCCCCTTTATGAAAAACAAACTAAAGACATGCATAGTCTTGATAACAATTTAAAAGTAATCAATTTAAACAAAATTGAAACTCAAGCACTAGCATAAACACAGACATATATATGTATGAAAGATAGATACCAATAGAAATTGATATTCTTGGAATTTAAAGCATACATACATACAAAACATATATGAGTATACAAGAAGATCAAAATGATACCAATTGAAAGAGTTCAATGATACCATTGACATAACAATAAGTTCAAGTGTATACATCATATTATCTACCACCCAATCATAATTCAAGTTTTAAAGATTTTCAATTTAGGGCATACATGAACATGATCTCCCATCCTACCGCCCTTGGATGGTAGGGGTTTTCAAAATAGATTTGAAAATATAGCTTATTTTGAAAATCACTACCAAATTGAAGAACATCGCAACTAGTTAAATGGAAAGCTTGTTAACTAGTACGAAATCCTTCAAGCAAGGAATAAAACAAAATTGTTTTTCATAAACATGAAATTCACATCATATCAAACACTCAAGTTCAATTAGGCATAAATAAGACTCATGAAAACAAAACATGAGCAAGCAATAGATGTGAGTGTACAAATAAAATATGAAGATCATAAATATGAAAATTAGGCAATAAGCTCAATTATTCTTTAAACACGAAAATCATCAAAACTATCTAATCTTCAAGGCATATGTATGTCTAATACAAGCTAAAATATACATACATATCCAAAACTCAACGAGTCCACTAAATGTATATTCATGAAGGCACGTGGCTCAAAAGGATGTATATGTATAAGAT
The DNA here is from genome assembly GCA_038442645.1 of Agave tequilana. Taxonomy (NCBI): domain Eukaryota; kingdom Viridiplantae; phylum Streptophyta; class Magnoliopsida; order Asparagales; family Asparagaceae; genus Agave; species Agave tequilana. Next base: position 29,293 of record JAVJIF010024498.1, read on the forward strand.
TAGTTTGAACTAGATGGACATATACATGAAGTTAAACATAAATACATGAAACATGAAAAACAAATTTTCATCATAACAAATTTCATGGTATCCCTAAACACAATTGAATTGAGTCCATTCAAGGTATATGTATGAATTGTCAAACATGAAGTATACATACATATCCCTAAACACAATTGAGTCCAAATATAGATTTGCATGAAAGGCAAATGACTCAAGGGGTATACATATATATCTTAAAGTTTGGCAATACAAACATATACATGAAGTGAAATACACAATCATAAAACAAATCCAAAAATGGAATACAAATTTGAAATGTATGAATCATCAAAACTAGACTATACTAGCACATCTAATGGGTTCAAATAAGCAATCAAGCTCAACATATATAGATTTATTTGTAGCCCACTCTATGTACAAGTATATAACTAGTCTTAATGAAAACAAACATCTAAACATATATTCAAAACATGAAGCATCAAAACAAATATAAAAGTCATTATGATAAAACTAAAACATGATTACTATGTAAATTCACATGTATTAGATTCATGATGTACATTATAGCTTAAACAAAAGTGAGAACACTAAATATGGGTTCATATAAGCATATGTGTCTCAAATACTATACATGTATGTCAAGGATCTAATAAATATGGAATGAACATACTAATCCATAGACATCAAAAACATGCTATAAACATTAAAACATGGAAAGCATGTAAACAATAAATGGGAGTAAAGGATTGTTACCAAAACCGAAGAAGCAACTCTCCTTGTCTCTAAAACATGGTGGTCATCTCCACCAAATCTTCCTTGAAAGTGATGCATCCAATTTGATTTCCATGAAGTCCGGAACGCATCCACTCCAAGGTGCTATCACTCTCACGTCATGTGAGAGCCCACACCTACATCAAAAATAATAGGAGGGGTGGTCTTGGTACCCATCTCTTATTGGGTCCATGGGGGTTAGTCTCATTTCTAACCCAAACAAAATTCTTTGCTAAATTAGGAGTATGTAATCTATCATAACAAAATTTAGCAAGGTGGCCCCTACGTCCACAATGTGTACAAGTGTACACATGAGCATACTTGTGATGGGTGTGTCCGTGTGGAGCATGTGTATGCCGTGAAGGGTGTGCATGCATAGAAGATGGAACTTGTTTCTTTCGAACCAAGGATTCCAAGCGTGTATGGTTCTTAGCACATTGGCTCATAGTGGAGCCCAAACAATCTACCTTCTTCTTAAGCATAGATATATCATTATTAATCTTAGAAGAAGAGGTACATGCATTAGGTAGACTAGATGAAGAAGCTACACTAGCATGGCAAACATGTGCATCAACTTTATTTTTCAAAACCATATTCTTATCTAAGCAAGCATTCAACTCATTTGAAATAGAAATAATTTTATTTTTTAAATCAACATTCTCTTTTAAAACAAAATCAATTTTTGAAGACAAGTTTTCATTTTTCTTCAAAAGAACATGGCAATCATTTTTATTTTTCAAAAACTCATTTTCTTTAAGTGCAAGACCAAGTTGAGATTTTAATGAATCCCTCTCATTAGCAATCTCCTCTTTCTCTTGCAAAACAACATCAAGTCTAGCAATCAAATTTTTATTATCATTATTAATGCCTAGACTTTTCTTTTTCAACAAATTATATTTTTCTATTAGTTTTTCACAAACAATGGAAAGTTCTTCATTCAAAGCATGGGCATCAATATGATCATTTGAAGAACTAGCATCATCATCACTATCTAATAGAGTTTCCGAGTGTACCTCAAGGGAGTCATTCCCTTGGACCATATAGCATTGTTGAGGCTCAGATTCTCCGCTAGATTCCTCTTCTTGGATTGGCATTGAAGCTTGGAGGTGGTGGTTGTTGTCAATTTGTTCCACACTACAAAAGCGGAATCAAAGTTAGAAACACGTAAAAGATATTCTTTAGATAATGTGCTTCTAATGGCCTCCAGGGCTTGTGCATTGGCTCCTATATGATTGCAATCACCAAGATAACATCTCTTGGTGGCCGCAAGGAAAACATGCAATCCTAGGGTCTTTAGGTACATGGACATCCTATACTTCCAAACATCAATGTTGGAAGGGTCAAAGCTAGGAGGGGTCATGAAGTCCATGGTAAACTATGAATGTGCAAACAAACAAATGCAAATGAGATTAGCAAGCAAATGGATCACTCCTAGGATGTTAAGCCTAAGTATCAGGAGCACTAGCTCTGATACCAATTGAAAAACACCTAGAGGGGGGGTGAATAGGTGTAAGTGCTAATCTAATAAAATAAATGCAAACTAAGTGCGCTAAATGCGGAAGCTAATGCAAATCTTGCAACACACTTAATACAATCCAACAAGTGTAGCCGAATTCCCTTGCGAGGCTCTGGAGTAACTCCTCTTGATTCCCCTAGATATGGGTTGAGGCGCTATGTGAAGATCTTGGTTGAGTATAGGTGATGCACAAACACACAAGCAATTCAAGCAATGTGCACACACAATCAAGCCAAAGCAATCAAGGATATAGCAATATGAACTAATGCAAGGCAATAAGAAATATGCTCAACACAAGCAAGTATGATATGAGATGAAGTATGATGCTTTGCACAAAGTAAATGAGAGAGAGTTAGAGAGACAATGGAGCAATCGCAAACACCAAGATTTGTTTCGAGGTTCGAGCACCTTGCTCTACATCCCCGCCTACACCACCGTGTAGGATTTCCACTATCTCAACTCCCACCGAGGGAACCTCTACCGAAGAGGATTTCTTACAACTCTAGGAGTACCAAACTCCTCTCTCAACAACAACCTCCTCACAACCGAGGGGTTAGGCCCGTAGCCAATACAACAACCAATCCACACACCTCTACCGAAGAGGCTCACAACCAAACACTATCACCTCTACCTAAGAGGGATCCACAGCACAATCACCCGATCACCTCTACCGAAGGGGGATTCACAAATATAAGGGTGTTTACAACAATGAGGTTTACAACAAACAACCTCAAACACTTCTCTTTCTTTTTCTCTTATCTTTTTCCACAAAAATAAGATCCTAATAGTTTAGGATAGAAGATAGCTCAAGTGTGGAAAACAAGTGTTTTTGGAAACAAGCAACAAAGAAAAAACTACTTGGGAAATCTCTTGTATATGATAGAAAATGAAATACCAAATCAAAATCCCAAAACCTAGTTTTCTTTGATTTTCCAAAAACCCAAACAAATAAAGATGAGAAGTTTTTAAGCCCCAAAAACTCTTTTTAAAACTCTTTTAAACACTTCAGAAAACTGAAAATTTTTCTCTTAAAAACTTGGCCAAAATCCCAAAAGAGATGGGGTTTATATAGCCCCTATACAAAACTAGCCGTTAGGCTGAGTTGGCAGTCTGACAGACTGCCGGTCGACCGGTCCGGTCGACCGCCAACGGTCAAAATGTGACCGTTGGGCAATAGCGGTCGACCGCCCCGGTCGACCGAAACATCCTGAGAGCAGAACTCTCATCTCGGTCGACCGGCCCGGTCGACCGTCCCAGAGACTCCAAAACGTGCACAGACTTGTGCACGTCGGTCGACCGTCCGGGTCGACCGGCCTATGGTGCGGTCGACCGGTCCGGTCGACCGACTTGGCCTGTCAGCCAGTCCTCAGTTCTGCACAGATACGAGATTTGAAAATAGGTCTTTTCACTCAATAAAAATCCCATAAATTCACAGTAAATCTAAAAAATAGTTTTAATCACAATAAAACTGTTTTTCTAAAAATATGTTTTTCTAAAACTTGTTTTATCATTTTACTTTGATAACTAAACTTGTGATAAAAATTTCAAGATATATATCAATCATATCAATTCATTTTTGTGTCTTGCCAATTTATCAAAAACAAAACCTTGTATTTTGTCAAACTTGATTTTTCCAAAACATGAATAGGGATATCAAAATAAGTTTGTTTACCAAGTTAAAGCATGTATGTATAAATAGAAAATATCTACTATACATATAACATATGTAAACTTGTTTTGATCAACTATTCATAAAAACCAAATATCAAATCATAAAACGTGTGTGTTTTGTGTTCACTTGAGCATATCAACTAAACTAAGCTTTACAAATGGATCTAAAAACTCTATCTAAACTAGGATACCTAAGTCTTCTTGACGATCATCATCTTCAAGTAGACTTGCTCCAAAACTCCATCCATGGGCTAGACAAAGTGTGAACTTGAAGCTTTGGCCCTGGAATCACCATGAATAGCTTCTAAACTCCTTGTTGAAGCTAATCACCAACTAATATCCTGTTAATGATCTGAAACTTAGAAACACAAGAATATTAGTAAACATAACTACATGAGTTGATCATCATCAAAACTAGAGTGGAAGGCCATTGGGCCAACAATCTCCCCCTTTTTGATGATGACAAAACTCATGGAGTTATATATGCATGGATTAAAGATAAGCTTCAAGGAAGCTCCCCCTTAACTCATGCATAGGGATAAACAATAAATATATGCAATGAATATTAAACATGAAACATGCATATGCATAAACAATAAATGGTTCTAGATATCAAATGGAATATTCAAAACAAAATTAGCTCTAGATACCAATTACAAAGCAAACTCTATATATCAATTAAACTTAATATTCTTGAGATTAAAACATAATATATGCATATAAAACATAAGTATGCATATAAAACTCAAATACTTCTCCCCCTTTTTGTCAACATCAACAAAGGGGTAAACAATCAAAACCATAGATAAAATGAGGGGTAAAAATCTTTCTCCCCCTTTTTATCAATCAAAACAATAAAAGACAATGTTCTCCCCCTTTTTGTCTAAAACAAAAAACAATATCAATAAGTGGTGACTACAAACACGATATCAATTAAAAATATGTCAATGAAGCATCTTGATACCAATAAACAAGAATCAATATATGTTATATGCTATATACATTCATGAAGAGGAAGACGCTAAGTTAGCTTCCCTACACATATGCATTACATGAAGAAGGGATGACAAGCCCCAATTCACATAACACATATTATGTAATGCATAAGAGGAGATGTGAAGCTCCCCCTACACACGTATATCATATAAAGAAGAGTTGTCAAGCTCCTCAATTTATAATATACTCAACATGAATCTATATGTAAGAGAGATGTTAAGCTCTCCTTGCATATAGGAAATACAAATCAAAACTTTGAATATTTTCTTTAAACAAAATTTTGAAAATACCAATTGTAATTAACATAACAAATTACCAATTGTAAAACAACATAACAAATTTTGAATGTCTAAACACAAATTTTGATACCAATTGTAAGAATATATTTCATTTTGAAAATATATAAACAAATTTGATGTTGATATCATATGTTCAAAATAACAACTTTTAATCATAAAGAGTGGGAGTACAAATACCAATTGAAATACAAAATCAAATTTTCTCCCCCTTTATGAAAAACAAACTAAAGACATGCATAGTCTTGATAACAATTTAAAAGTAATCAATTTAAACAAAATTGAAACTCAAGCACTAGCATAAACACAGACATATATATGTATGAAAGATAGATACCAATAGAAATTGATATACTTAGAATTTAAAGCAACATACATACAAAACATATATGAGTATACAAGAAGATCAAAATGATACCAATTGAAAGAGTTCAATGATACCAATTGACATAACAATAAGTTCAAGTGTATACATCATATTATCTACCACCCAATCATAATTCAAGTTTTAAAGATTTTCAATTTAGGGCATACATGAACATGATCTCCCATCCTACCGCCCTTGGATGGTAGGGGTTTTCAAAATAGATTTGAAAATATAGCTTAGTTTGAAAATCACTACCAAATTGAAGAACATCGCAACTAGTTAAATGGAAAGCTTGTTAACTAGTACGAAATCCTTCAAGCAAGGAATAAAACAAAATTATTTTTCATAAACATGAAATTCACATCATATCAAACACTCAAGTTCAATTAGGCATAAATAAGACTCATGAAAACAAAACATGAGCAAGCAATAGATGTGAGTGTACAAATAAAATATGAAGATCATAAATATGAAAATTAGGCAATAAGCTCAATTATTCTTTAAAACACGAAAATCATCAAAACTATCTAATCTTCAAGGCATATGTATGTCTAATATAAGCTAAAATATACATACATATCCAAAACTCAACGAGTCCACTAAATGTATATTCATGAAGGCACGTGGCTCAAAAGGATGTATATGTATAAGATTAGTTTGAACTAGATGGACATATACATGAAGTTAAATATAAATACATGAACATGAAAAACCAAATTTTCATCATAACAAATTTCATGGTATCCCTAAACACAATTGAATTGAGTCCATTCAAGGTATATGTATGAATTGTCAAACATGAAGTATACATACATATCCCTAAACACAATTGAGTCCAAATATAGATTTGCATGAAAGGCAAATGACTCAAGGGGTATACATGTATATCTTAAAGTTTGGCAATACAAACATATACATGAAGTGAAACACACAATCATAAAACAAATCCAAAAATGGAATACAAATTTGAAATGTATGAATCATCAAAACTAGACTATACTAGCACATCTAATGGGTTCAAATAAGCATCAAGCTCAACATATATAGATTTATTTGTAGCCCACTCTATGTACAAGTATATAACTAGTCTTAATGAAAACAAACATCTAAACATATATTCAAAACATGAAGCATCAAAACAAATATAAAAGTCATCATGATAAAACTAAAACATGATTACTATGTAAATTCACATGTATTAGATTCATGATGTACATTATAGCTTAAACAAAAGTGAGAACACTAAATATGGGTTCATATAAGCATATGTGTCTCAAATACTATACATGTATGTCAAGGATCTAATAAATATGGAATGAACATACTAATCCATAGACATCAAAAACATGCTATAAACATTAAAACATGGAAAGCATGTAAACAATAAATGGGAGTAAAGGATTGTTACCAAAACCGAAGAAGCAACTCTCCTTGTCTCCAAAACATGGTGGTCATCTCCACCAAATCTTCCCTTGAAAGTGATGCATCCAATTTGATTTCCATGAAGTCCGGAACGCATCCACTCCAAGGTGCTATCACTCTCACGTCATGTGAGAGCCCACACCTACATCAAAAATAATAGGAGGGGTGGTCTTTGGTACCCATCTCTTATTGGGTCCAAGGGGGTTAGTCTCATTTCTAACCCAAACAAAATTCTTTGCTAAATTAGGAGTATGTAATCTATCATAACAAAATTTAGCAAGGTGGCCCCTACGTCCACAATGTGTACAAGTGTACACATGAGCATACTTGTGATGGGTGTGTCCGTGTGGAGCATGTGTATGCCGTGAAGGGTGTGCATGCATAGAAGATGGAACTTGTTTCTTTCGAACCAAGGATTCCAAGCGTGTATGGTTCTTAGCACATTGGCTCATAGTGGAGCCCAAACAATCTACCTTCTTCTTAAGCATGGATATATCATTATTAATCTTAGAAGAAGAGGTACATGCATTAGGTAGACTAGATGAAGAAGCTACACTAGCATGACAAACATGTGCATCAACTTTATTTTTCAAAACCATATTCTTATCTAAGCAAGCATTCAACTCATTTGAAATAGAAATAATTTTTTTTTCAAATCAACATTCTCTTTTAAAACAAAATCAATTTTTGAAGACAAGTTTTCATTTTTCTTCAAAAGAACATGGCAATCATTTTTATTTTTCAAAAACTCATTTTCTTTAAGTGCAAGACCAAGTTGAGATTTTAATGAATCCCTCTCATTAGCAATCTCCTCTTTCTCTTGCAAAACAACATCAAGTCTAGCAATCAAATTTTTATTATCATTATTAATGCCTAGACTTTTCTTTTCAACAAATTATATTTTTCTATTAGTTTTTCACAAACAATGGAAAGTTCTTCATTCAAAGCATGGGCATCAATATGATCATTTGAAGAACTAGCATCATCATCACTATCTAATGGAGTTTCCGAGTGTACCTCAAGGGTCATTCCCTTGGACCATATAGCATTGTTGAGGCTCAGATTCTCCGCTAGATTCCTCTTCTTGGATTGGCAATTGAAGCTTGGAGGTGGTGGTTGTTGTCAATTTGTTCCACACTACAAAAGCGGAATCAAAGTTAGAAACACGTAAAGATATTCTTTAGATAATGTGCTTCTAATGGCCTCTAGGGCTTGTGCATTGGCTCCTATATGATTGCAATCACCAAGATAACATCTCTTGGTGGCCGTAAGGAAAACATGCAATCCTAGGGTCTTTAGGTACATGGACATCCTATACTTCCAAACATCAATGTTGGAAGGGTCAAAGCTAGGAGGGGTCATGGAGTCCATGGTAAACTATGAATGTGCAAACAAACAAATGCAAATGAGATTAGCAAGCAAATGGATCACTCCTAGGATGTTAAGCCTAAGTATCAGGAGCACTAGCTCTGATACCAATTGAAAAACACCTAGAGGGGGGGTGAATAGGTGTAAGTGCTAATCTAATAAACTAAATGCAAACTAAGTGCGCTAAATGCGGAAGCTAATGCAAATCTTGCAACACACTTATACAATCCAACAAGTGTAGCCGAATTCCCCTTGCGAGGCTCTGGACTAACTCCTCTTGATTCCCCTAGATATGGGTTGAGGCGCTATGTGAAGCTCTTGTTGGATGAGTATAGGTGATGCATAAACACACAAGCAATTCAAGCAATGTGCACACACAATCAAGCCAAGCAATCAAGGATATAGCAATATGAACTAATGCAAGGTAATAAGAAATATGCTCAACACAAGCAAGTATGATATGAGATGAAGTATGATGCTTTGCACAAAGTAAATGAGAGAGAGTTAGAGAGACAATGGGAGCAATCGCAAACACCAAGATTTGTTTCGAGGTTCGAGCACCTTGCTCTGCATCCCCGCCTACACCACCGTGTAGGATTTCCACTATCTCAACTCCCACCGAGGGAACCTCTACCGAAGAGGATTTCTTACAACTCTAGGAGTACCAAACTCCTCTCTCAACAACAACCTCCTCACAACCGAGGGGTTAGGCCCGTAGCCAATACAACAACCAATCCACACACCTCTACCGAAGAGGCTCACAACCAAACACTATCACCTCTACCTAAGAGGGATCCACAACACACATCACCCGATCACCTCTACCGAAGAGGGATTCACAAATATAAGGGTGTTTACAACAATGAGGTTTACAACAAACAACCTCAAACACTTCTCTTTCTTTTTCTCTTATCTTTTTCCACAAAAATAAGATCCTAATAGTTTAGGATAGAAGATAGCTCAAGTGTGGAAAACAAGTGTTTTTGGAAACAAGCAACAAAGAAAAAACTACTTGGGAAATCTCTTGTATATGATAGAAAATGAAATACCAAATCAAAATCCCAAACCTAGTTTTCTTTGATTTTCCAAAAACCCAAAACAAATAAGATGAGAAGTTTTAAAGCCCCAAAAACTCTTTTTAAAACTCTTTTAAACACTTCAGAAAACTGAAAATTTTTCTCTTAAAAAACTTGCCAAAATCCCCAAAGAGATGGGGTTTATATAGCCCCTATACAAAACTAGCCGTTAGGCTGAGTTGGCAGTCTGACAGACTGCCGGTCGACCGGTCCGGTCGACCGCCAACGGTCAAAAATGTGACCGTTGGGCAATAGCGGTCGACCGGCCCGGTCGACCGAAACATCCTGAGAGCAGAACTCTCATCTCGGTCGACCGGCCCGGTCGACCGTCCCAGAGACTCCAAAACGTGCACAGACTTGTGCACGTCGGTCGACCGTCCCGGTCGACCGGCCTATGGTGCGGTCGACCGGTCCGGTCGACCGACTTGGCCTGTCAGCCAGTCCTCAGTTCTGCACAGATACGAGATTTGAAAATAGGTCTTTTCACTCAATAAAAATCCCATAAATTCACAGTAAATCTAAAAAATAGTTTTAATCACAATAAAAACTGTTTTTCTAAAAATATGTTTTTCTAAAACTTGTTTTATCATTTTACTTTGATAACCAAACTTGTGATAAAAATTTCAAGACATATATCAATCATATCAATTCATTTTTGTGTCTTGCCAATTTTATCAAAAACAAAACCTTGTATTTGTCAAACTTGATTTTTCCAAAACATGAATAGGGATATCAAAATAAGTTTGTTTACCAAGTTAAAGCATGTATGTATAAATAGAAAACATCTACTATACATATAACATATGTAAACTTGTTTTGATCAACTATTCATAAAACCAAATATCAAATCATAAACGTGTGTGTTTTGTGTTCACTTGAGCATATCAACTAAACTAAGCTTTACAAATGGATCTAAAAACTCTATCTAAACTAGGATACCTAAGTCTTCTTGACGATCATCATCTTCAAGTAGACTTGCTCCAAAACTCCATCCATGGGCTAGACAAAGTGTGAACTTGAAGCTTTGGCCCTGGAATCACCATGAATAGCTTCTAAACTCCTTGTTGAAGCTAATCACCAACTAATATCCTGTTAATGATCTGAAACTTAGAAACACAAGAATATTAGTAAACATAACTACATGAGTTGATCATCATCAAAACTAGAGTGGAAGGCCATTGGGCCAACACACGAGTCTGGCCGGAGGGCCGGTCGACCGAGACGGTCGACCTCCAGAGAGCTTCTGCTCTCTGGAAAACCCCAGTCGACCGAGCGGTCGACCGATAGAGAATCTGTTCTCTGTTTCAGAGGCTCGGTCGACCGGCCGGTCGACCGAAGCCCCAACGGTCGGATTTCTGGCCGTTGGCGGTCGGCCGGCCGATCGACCGACAGCTCTATCAGACCCCAACGGATAGTTTTTCTAGCTCTATAAAAGGGGCATTTGGGGGCTGTTTTCTCTAAGATTTTAAGTTAATTTTTACAACAGTTTTTTCTAATCTTTTAAGAGGTTTTCTCCACTTATATTAGAGCCAATATTTCCAATCAAAATGAGAGTTTATCAAAAGTGTTTTCAAAGTGATTTTTCTTGAGTTTTTCTCCACCATTTCCATCCTTGTTTTCTCACACAACACTTGAGCTATCCATTACTATATCTACCCTTTACATTTTATCTAAAAATAAAATCTTCTAAAACAAACCTAGACACAAGTCTTCATCTTCTGGAAGTCTTCACTTGAAGTCTTCTCATATTCTTGACTTGGTCCAAACACGATCCATAGAGCTAGACTCCTCTTGAGTACTTGATGTGGTCTTGATGCACAAGCTCTTGAATTAAACCGTGCTAGCTCCAAAACTTGACTTAAATCCTTCGTTGAAGCTACACACCTACTAAGATCTTGATCATGAATCTGTCACTAATTAAACACAAGATCATTAGTACTATAACTACATGAGTTGATCATCATCAAAACTAGAGTGATGGGCCTTTGGGCAAACAATCTCCCCCTTTTTGATGATGACAAAACTCATGAAATTATATATGCATGGATTAAAGTAATGCTTCAAGGAAGCTCCCCCTTAACTCATGCATCTCAATAAACAATAAGATATGACAATGAAGCATGTAAATATGTATGCAAATGTTTGGAGATAAACATGCATAAGCAAGAATGAAACACATCAAATTCTATTTCTCCTATTTGCAACATAAAACATATATATGCCTAAACATAAATACTTTTCCCCCTTTATGAATAAAGCAAGGAAAACATGCATATATATACCAAATACTTGTTGTGAGGGATTTGTTGTGAGAGTGTTTATTGGTGATCAAAGTGTTTAGATCACCAAGAGTTCTTTCTTGTACTTTGAGGAGGCGGACTTGCGGGTTCGCGATGTTTAGAGTTCGTGTGTGAACTCCTTGTTTGAGGTGCAGCCTCGGCGAGCCGGTGGGCTTGCGGTGTGTATGGACTAGGAAGTCCGAGAGCTTGTAGGTGTTGCGGCACCGAGTGATCCGGGGGATCAATTATAGTGGAAATCCTTCGTGTGTCGAAGGCGGGGATGTAGAGCAAGGGTGCTCGAACCTCGAAACAAATCCCTTGTGTTTGCAATTGCTCACTCACTCTCTCTCTCTCTCTCTTTTTGTCTCTTGTCTATATCTTGCATGCTATTATTGTGCTTATCTTTTCATGCTTGATATATTGTGTGCTTAATTGTTATATGCTTGGGGATTGTTTGCTAACACTTGTATTCAACCAAGAGAGCCAACGCGGCACCTCAACTCTTATTTAGAGGAATCTTGAGGAGTTAGTCCAGAGCCCTTCATAGGGAATTCGGCTACACTCTTGTGTTATACATGATGTTTAGTTTAAGAAGTTTAGTTTAGATCATATAAGTTTTTAATTTCACATTTAGTGACCATTAGATTAGCCATCACCTATTCACCCTCCCTCTAGTTTATTTACAATATATATATATATATATATATATATATATATATATATATATATATAAATAAGGTATAAGAGTTAGAGTTAATGAACCCTTAGTCAAAATTTTCACAGTCACAAGGTGCATATGACTTAGGGTAAAGTAATAAACTAGATGAGAAGTACAATTTGACTCCTTACTTTGATTGATAACAAATTTTTGAATAGAGACTAAGTTTAGGAATGAAAAATTCAGTTTTCCTATAACTTATAGATTACTTAAATCTTACAATTATATTTCAAATATTTTTCTCTTTAAAAATGCTTTTCGAAAATACTAACTCTTTATTTCTCTTTTTTTATGGATTTTGTGTGTAATCCACTGAAAACCCTTACGAGACAAAACTCGTCCTCTAGGGGAAACCTAGAGGTTTAACGGCTTGTTGCACGTGCTCAGTGCAATCGCATGACCTGCGAAAGTGGTCTAATAATTTTTACTATAGTTTAGTTGTTTTGCTCGAGGACGAGTAAAAGATAGGTGTGGGGGTGTGATTGTACATATATTTCGTATTCTTTTCATTACACTCCTACATTTATCGTGTAATAAATCTGCTAATTTCCTTGTCTTAAATACCTATTTTGCAGAAGATAATAATGAAGAGAAAGGGGAATAACTAAATAAATACCAGTTAAAATCAGATTTAACTGGATCTATTTGGTTAGCTGAGGATGATCCCAGATCTAGTTAGAACATATCAAGGATTGCGGCAAATATTCAGCTGAAGATCAGAGAAAATCAGAAAAATAACACCAATGGAAACCGATAAAATTCAGATTTTTATAAATCCATCTTGGTTAGCTAAATATCAACCGAGGATAATATCAAATAGAAAAATGGATAGAGAGAAGATCAACGGATGAGATGAAGCAAGTTTGACTCAGATTCTGATTGGATACATCTTAGTATTTGAATCATAACTTTTGTTACCGAATCTAAAATCTAATGATTCAAGATGATCCAAAAAGCAGACTTACAGGGATACAACCCTTATGTTGATCACCATTTCTAATTCTATTAATTGATTAGTAATATTAAGCAATCAACACGCTAATAAACTGCAGATCAGAACTGAATATCCACATCAAATCAAGTTTGGAGATAAGGAGAGGATTCAAATTTAAAAATAGCTAGCTTTCTCTATCTTCATACTCCTCTAACCTCTGCATTTCTTCTATAAATACCTACAATCTCAAAGGCAAAGGGGAGGATCATGCAGAGATAGGAGTTAGTTCAGTTTTTCATTCTTTGTAGTGTAGGTTTTTGTTTCTTTTCATGTAATTTTTATTTCTGTATAAGTATAGTTTAGACTGAGATTCATGTAAGTAAGAGAGAGAGGCTTATGTTGAGAGTGACACCGATGTACCTCCTCCTTTCTTACATCGTTTCTGTAAGCAATAAAAGGTAACTTTTTTTTTATGTTTGCCTTTACTTTTGTTTCCTTCTTCTTCTTTCTACTTTTCCTCTTTTGGTTATGATGAGCATTCAAGTGAATCTAGAAGTATCAATATAACAATGTTTGTGTGAGTGCCAACAATATTTCATGATGATGTTCTCCTCCTCAAGACTCCGTATTATTTCATTCTTGTTCGTCTTGATGATGTAATGCGAATGGGGACAGAGATCGATCTTATGGCTTATGCGTTGAACGCCTCTAAAGTAAGGTAGAACATGCAAGGGTTCTAGGTAAGTCATCAACAAAAGGAGGTAAGTATTTCTTTAATCTTTTCTTTCTTTTCATTTATTTCTTTAGTTTAGATCACCAACACCAACAACGGCGACTTCTTTTATCACTCTTTTTCCATTTCTTTGTACATATCCAATTCTGGTTTCTCCATCTCTCACTTTCTGCCTAACTTCATTGTCTTTTTTTTTTAAGAAACTAAAGAAGAATTTTAACTATCCTTTGTATCTTAAAGAAAACTTGCTAAATAAGCTTCCATCGCTAGTCCCTCCTTGTGGATCATGACCCGTATAGCCACTTGCTATTGCGGTAGAATTGAATAACTTGCACTCTTTAATCTTAAAATCTGAAATACTGTATTTTGTGTGCAGGTTCTCACTCAATCACTGAACTAAGGGTTTGTCCTATAAACAAGATAAGGTGCGGAAGTCATTATCCTCCCTTAGCCCACGAACAATCTCCTCACTCACTAACCCAAGCCTAACTAAAACTTGGTAGACGTTGGCCCTAAGGACATCTTGGACTCAATAGGAAACTGACCTAAGAGTGAAGTTGATTAGAATTTGACACTTGCTAAATCGGTGTTAAAGGTTGGGGATTGAGGGGCGAAACTCTGAAGGCTGGTGGTTTGGCTAAATTAGGCCCGTCGCTTTTAAGCACGGATACCTCAAACCAATCTTGCCCCTACCTGGCCAATTAACTTATGGTCAAATTCAGCAACATACCCCCGTGGACAGTCTAATTAGTTAGGAGTCGTCTTGATCTAAGGTCTACCATAATTTAGATTAGGTTTTTTCTTTTATTTGTTTATTTGTTTGTTTGTTCTATTTATTGTTTTTGATATTTCTTTTGTGATATGGCTTAAAACAGCAAAATTTTCAATTTTAATGGTAATCCATGTTACACCCGATCTCTTTTTCAGATATAACCGCCCAGCATATCATAACTTTAACCAACCTAGTGTGTCTGATTAGTCTTATTTGAATCAATACATGACCAAGTCTCAATACTATGAACAAGACTGGAATAATCATCACTACTCATCACAGAACCAATGGGGATACAACTCGCCTGAGTCATATTGTCAACCACCTTACCAACACCCAGCTTCTTATACTCTTTCTCCTGAGCAACCATTAGAAGAATCAATTGACTGGGAAAAGAGGATGGAAGCCTTAAAAGAGTTTGAGCGTCAAATTCAAATTCTAGAAGACTCAAAATTCCATCAAAAATTTCAAATCATAGATCCTTACTCTATTTTTCAAGAACATGCCGACTTAGAAAAGAGTATGGAATCCATGATTCAATTCCAAAGTGATCCGATCCACTCGATATGATAGAAGTAAGACTTAATCGATTGGAAAACATGCGTAGGAATATGAAAACTATCCATACCCTATCTTTGACTATTCCCGACACTTCTAGCTATATTGATGAAAACTAAGAATTATGGTATCTTGAAGACTTTGACCAAAATTCAATTCACCACAAAACCTTAAACTTTACCAATATCAACCCATTGACGAATTGGTAAGTTTTCATTTTAGTGAGATTGAACTTGATTATGAATGTGAACCCGATTCCCAACTCTGTGATTCAGTTTTCATATTCGAATCTTTATTGACTCTAGTATTCTTACCCAATTTGGACCAATTTCCTGAGCCAACATTTATTCCCGTACCCATAGATATAGAAATTGAATCACCAATTTTAGATAGTCACATTTCATTGATGGAAAAAGAATGTGAATTTCAATTCTTGGATTTGGACTCAACTCTTGAACCAAAACAAACTCTTGAACCCAAAGTTAATTTTCTCGAGTTAGTATTGATTCCTGAACCTCTCATTCTTGAGCCCAAGTCTACCATTCCACCAAGTCACATTCTTTTGTTGGACATAGGTATAGACAATGATGATTTCCTGATGATTTTCCAAGACTGGTCATGTAAAGGAAATATGTTTCATAATAGGATCTTTCATGATCCTATTCACATTGGGGACTGTAAATGTAAATAGATAAGAGGTCAATAAAGGTGGGTTCCGTGAACCACCACATTATCTTGATTGGGTAGTAACGCTTGACCCAATTTGATCACCACCGGAACTACCACCTTAAGGTAATATTTTTCTTCTCTTTATTCTTTTCATGCATCTATGCATTAATTTATACATTGAGGACAATGCATGGGATAGGTGTGGGGGAGAGTTCTAACATAGCATAGGTTTTTCTTTTTATTTAAAGTAAAAAAATTAACATTTTTCTTTATTTAAAAAACTTTTGAAAAGAGAGTAATATTTTGACATATTTTTTGTGAGAAATTAAGTTAATTTTAAGGAATAGGAGAATCATAATTAGGATTTCTTATACTTGGTCAATATAAGATTATTTGTTTGATTTCTAGGGTTAGGAAGAAAAGTTAGAGAAGTAACTTAGTCTTGATTTTTACCTTGATGAAATATGCATGCTTTATACACTTACACACTTAGGGTTCAAAAAACAAAAATTCTTATGCCTTATTTAAAAAAAAAAAAAAAAAAAAAAAGAAAAAATACATATAATATATAAAAAAATTCTCTGATTAAGCTCGGAATTTGTGCCTCATAATGCATAAGTATTCACGCCTAAAAGCGGTTCATATAATAAAATCCTTAGTTTTGTGACCTTATTTGCTCGAGTCCTTAAGTTCTTGGGGTTTTTATCACCCGGTATCCTAAGACTGTTTGCTTTTGAAGTCACCGTTTAACGGCTCGTTACATGGGCAGATTAGAAAGCCTAATAGAATTAAGGAATAATATCACCAAAAATTAAAAAAATAAAAGAAAAAATAAGCCATAAGCGTTAGAGTTAAAGAACCCCGAGTTAAAATTTTACAGTCACAAAGGTGCATATAACCTAGGATAAAATAATAGAATAGATGAGAAATATAGTTTAACTCCTTGTCCTGATTGATAACAAGTTTTTGAATATAGACTAAGCTTAAGAATGAAAAGTTTGATTTTCTTATAACTTATAGATTACTTAATTCCTACAAAAATACTTCAAATATTTTTCTATTTCAAAATGTGTTTTCAAAATACTAATACTTTGTTTCTCTTTATTTTTAGAATTTGTGGGTGTAATCTACTGAAAACTCTCACGAGACAAAACTCATCATGTAGGGAAAACCTAGAGGTTTAACAATTTGTTGTACATGCTCAGTGCAATTGCGTAACATGCGAAAGTGGTCTAATAATCTTTAGTTTAGTTTTATTGTTTTGCTCGAGGACGAACAAAAGATTGGTGTGGGGATGTGATCATACACATATTTTGCATTCTTTTCAATACACTCTTATATTTATCGTGTAATAAATTTGCCAATTTTCTTGTCTTAAATGTGTATTTTGCAGAAGATAATCATGAAGAGAAAGAGGATTAAATGAAATAAATACCAGTTAAAATCATATTAACTAGAACTAATTTGTTAGCTGAGGATGATCGCAGATCTAGTTAGCAGATTTTGGTGAATCAATTTGATTAATTTAAAGATCTATAAGGATATCACTACATCCAGAACAAATCAAGTATTAAGGCAAATGTTCAGCTGAAGATCAGAGCAACTCAGAAAGATAATACCAAATGGAAACTGATAAAATTCAAATTTCTATAAATCTATTTTGATTACCTAAAGATCAACCAAGGATAACATCAAATACAGAGTCTAAATTCAAGATCCAAAGGGATAAATGGATAGAGAGAAGATCAATGGATGAGATGAAACAATTTTAACTCGGATTCTGACTGGATACGTTTTACTATTTGAATTATAACTTTACTACCGAAACTCAAATTTAATGATTCAAGATGATCCAAAAAGAAGACGTAAAAAGCTACAACTCTTAAATTGAATACTATTTCTAAGTCTATCACTTGATAAGTTATATTCAGTAATCAATATGCTGACAAGTAGCAGATTAGAATTGAATATCCATATCAAATCAAGTTTGGAGATAAGGGGAGGATTCAAATTCAGAACAGCCAGCTCTCCCTATCTTTTAACTCATTTCCTTATCCATTTCTATGCTATAAATACTCCACACATCAGAGGCAGAAGAAGGAAGAAGAGATAGATTCTTTCATTCTTTTTAGTGTAGGTTTTTATTTTCATTTTATGTAATTTTTATTTCTATATAAGCATAGGTCAGATTAAGATTCATGTAAGTAAAAGAGAGATTTATGTTGAGAGTGACACCGATGTAACCTCCTCCTTTCTTCCATCATTCCTGCAAGCAAATAAAAGGTAGCTTTTTATTTTCTTCTTTATTTTCATTTCTTCTTCTTCTTTCTACTCTTCCTCTTTTGGTTTTGATGATAGTCCAAGTGAGTCAAATAGCATGGGTATTACCTTGCCTTAGAGAGTGCCATTGATAGCTCATAATGATGGATTCTTCCCTATGTTCGTATCACTTTATAGTTGCTCGAAGAAGCCTTGTGAAATCACCTAGAAGGGGGGTGAATAGGTGACTAGCTAATCTAATGATGAACTAATGCAGAATTAAAACTATTTATGCAAACTAAAAACTATTATGCTAAACACAACAAGTATAACACAAGAGAGTAGCCGAATTTTCAGTGAGAGGCTCTGGACTTTCTCCTCAAGATTCCTCTAGACAAGAGTTGAGGTGCCGCGATGGCTCTTTTAGTTGAATACAACTGTGAGCAAACAATCCCAAACATATATCAATTTAAGCACAATATATATCAAACAAGTAATGAATATGAACAATAAGAGCATGCAAGATATAAATACAAGTGAGAGATAGAGAGCAATCGCAAGCACGGGAGATTTATTTCGAGGTTCGAGCACCCTTGCTCTATGTTCCCACCTTCAACACTATGAAGGATTTCCACTATAAACGATCCCACCGGATCATTCGGTGCCGCAACACCTACAACGAGTTCATACTAGAACTCCTTGGACTCACTAGTCCCTATCTTGTTCCCACAAGAATAATGCACGGAAGCACACTAGCTTGTCGAGGCCGCATCTCAACATCGAGCTCTCACTTGAACTCGAAATAACGTGAACCCGCAAGTCCGCCTCCTCAAATACAAGAATGAAACACTTTGGTGATCTCAACACTTCGATCACCTACAAAAACTCTCATAATAAAGATCCCTAGAGGATTGATTATAGTAATAGATAGCTCAAGTATGTGTAAGAAAACTAGGATTGATTTGATGGTAAAAAAACTCAAGAAAACTCTTTTTCAAAACACTCTTGAAAAACACTCCTTTTGATATGGAAGTTTTAGTTTTAAAATATGTAGAGATAAACACAGAGATAGGTAAGAAAAACTAGCCCAAAAACTCTCTTGAAATCTTATAGAAAATAGTCCAAGGGAGGCCCAATAAATAGGCTCCTAAAATATGGTCGTTGGAGGCCAAATCAGCAGATAACGCTGCTGTCGATCGACCGCCCGGTCGACCGGCCAACGGTCAGATTTCTGACCGTTGTGTCATCAGTGACCGAGGCCTGGATACAGAGAGTAGGAGCTCTCTGCCGGTCGACCGCCCGGTCGACCGAGGCCAGATCCAGAGAGTAGAGCTCTCTGGCGATCGATTGGGTCGATCGACCAGCCCTCCAGCCAAATAAGGCCGTGCACGTTTTCCTTTTTGAGTGCATGAATAGAGTGGATAGGTATGAGTTATACACATATTCTTCATGAAATTCTACTTTTGTATACACATATATGTTTTCTTATATATGTATGCTTCAAATTTCAAATAATATCAATTTTAATTGGTATTTTCATTTTCATACATATATATGATTTGATTGTGCTTGATTTACAATATTACATGTTTAAAGCACAAATTATGTTTATGCTAAGCTAGACTTAAATCTTGATTTCAAACGGCATCTCAATTTGTATTTTAATAAGCTTATGCATTATTTTCAATTAATATTTTAATTGGTATCAAAATATACTTCATATTTTACCTTTTAATTGATATCAAAATTTACAATATACTTCAATTGGTTTCAATATGTTTCGATTTTAATCGGTTTTCGATTTCAATTAGTATCAATAATGTTTTACCTTTTATTTGGTATCAAAATTTACCATATATTTCAATTGGTATCAAAATATAAAATATTTTACTTTCATTAGTATCAAAATCTACAAATGTTTAAATTTCAATTGGTATCAAAAATTTTCAATTTAATTGGTATCAAAACCTTGTGATATCTTACAATTTTTTACTTACAAGTGGTATTTTAAAATTTGATTTAAGGAAATTCAAAATTTGTCTTTAAAATGATTTTTAAAATGTTTTGATATGTGTTGCCTATATGCAAGGGGAGCTTAACATCTCTTCTATGTATAGATTCATGTTGAGTGTATCTTATATTGAGGAGCTTGACATCTCTTTTTTATGTGATACACGTGTGTAGGAGGAGCTTAACATCTCCACTTATGCATTGTATATTACGCTTTATGTGAGTTAGAGTTTTATCATTAGACACTGGATTTTTAAAAATTGGGGAATTAGAAACCTTGTTATCAACTTATTTTTCTGATCTTAGGAAATAAACAGTGTTGAATTATTTTGGGATTATAATGTTAGCTTCATTAATAGGGAGAGGGTTCATAGGATTAGGCAATGGCTGAATAGACAATGTTTTTTTTTTGTCTTTCATAAAGTGAGTAGCGAATTGACCTGTTTGAACCTCTAGCCTATTAATAGCTTGATTATGACTGTTCATCATTGATGCTTGAGTTTTGGACAAACTTTCTATCTGTTGTAAAACCCGAGAAATTATAACACCGAAACAGAGAATTCCAGAGACAGAGTAGAAGTAGAAATTTTTATTAATAATTGAAGTGTACACTGAAATGAATCAGGAAGAGCCTATTTATAGAAAAACTTTAGAATACTATGTAGTCACTATGCATGCATGCGTCATCGCTTGCGTCATCTCATAGTAAAACCATTAATACTGCACGGTAAGATTGGCAACCATTGTTTCATAACACTCCCCCTGGCTGTCAATCATATAAGATGTCTCATTAAAAACCTTGCTAGGAAAACCCAGTGGGATAAAATCATAGTGAAGGAAAAAAAAGTACACCATCTCTGTATACATGTTCTATGCTGCCTCGTTAAAACTTACTAGAAAAACTCTGTGGGACAAAACCATAGTAAGGGAAAAAGAGTGCAGCCACGTAAGCTCCCGCTTAAGTTGGTATGAGCAGCTCTTCTTCCTAACTCTCGTAGATGACACATCCCAATATCTCGAATGAGCTCTCTAAGAGTTGTAGTGGGAAGTGCCTTTGTAAAAAAAATCTGCTGCGTTATCACTTGATTTGATATAATGAATATTAATTTCCTTATTCTTTTAAAGTTCTTTGCTGAATAAGAAGAACTTTGGGGGTATATATTTGGTTCGGTCGTTTTTGATGAATCCTTCCTTCATTTGAACGATGCATGCAGCATTGTCTTCAAACAATACTGTTGGATCTTTGTTGACTGGTAATCTACAAGTTGCATGGATGTGTTGAGTTACAGACCTTAGCCATACACATTCTTAACTTACTTCATGGAGTGTTATTACTCTAGTATAATTAGAAGAAGTGGCAATAAGTGTCTGCTTTTGTAAACGTGAAGAGATCGCTGTACCTCCACAGGTGAATACGTATCCTGTTTGAGACTTGACTTTATGTGGATCTGACAAGTAACCTGCATCTGAATAACCAATCATTTTTTATTTTGATCATCTAGAATAAAACAAACCAAAATTAGTTGTTCCTCGAAGATAAGATAAAATAAGTTTAATACCATTCTGATGTCTCCGTGTAGAAGATGAGTTAAATCTTCCTAATAAATTAGTAGCAAATGCTATATCTTATCAGGTACAATTAGTCAGATACATAATAGCTCCAGTTGCACTTAGGTATGGTACTTCAGGACCAAGAGTCTCTTCATTACCTTCACGAGGGCGAAATGGATCTTTTTTCACATTTAATGATCTAACAACTATGGAATGCTTAAAGGATTTGCTTTATCTATGCTAAAGTGTTTTAATACCTTTACAGTATAATTTGATTGATGCAAAAGTATTCCACTTTGAAAGTACTCAATCTGTAAATCAATGCAATATTTGGTTTCCCTAAGGTCTTTCATTTCAAGTATTCTTAAATACATCATTGCTTTTAGAACTTCTTTATGAGTCCCAATGATATTTAAATCATCAACATATACATCAATGATAATGATTCTAAATGTTGTTTTCTTTATAAAAATACATGGGCATATAGGATTATTCACATATCATTCTTTTAATAAATACTAGCTTAAGTGATTATACCACATATGCACTGATTGTTTTAACCCATATAACGATTTTCGTTTTTTGATCGAATATAATTCTTTAGGTTTTGAACTTAATGCTTCAGGCATCTTAAATCCTTCAGGGATTTTCATATAAATATCGCTATCAAGTAACCCATATAAAAGAGCTGTAATAACATCAATAAGACGCATTTCTAAATCTTTAGAAACTGCTAGGATGATTAAATATCTAAACGTAAATGCATCCATTACTGGAGAATACGCTTCTTCATAATATATTCTGAGTCTTTGTGAAAAATCTTGAGCAATAAGTCGAGCTTTGTAACTCATAGTCTCGTTTTTCTCATTGCGATTTCGCACAAAAATCCATTTGTACTCTACTGATCTCACAGCTTCAGGCGAAAGGATAATAGGTCTAAAACTTTACGCTTATTAAGCAAATTCAATTTAGCATGTATAGCGTCTTTCATTTTATCCAATCATATCTATTTTGATATTCAGTGATGGATCTTAGTTCAGAATCCTCACTTCCGTAAATAATAACAAATGCTGTAGAATAGGAAAATATTTCACCTATATTTTCCATCTCATTTCGATTCCATAATCCTTCTATAATGACATAATCAATAGAGATCTCGTGATTTTCTATACCTTCATGATTTTTCATTTTTTGATTTATCTTATTTTGTGTTTCTTCTGGAACATATTCTTCCACATTGGGTCATCATGCTTATCTGATCCTTTTTTTTCGAGAATTTTTATCTTTGAAACAGATTGGTCAACAACACTTCAGGCATATTTTAGAGTCATTAGTGACTTCATTCTCAGATTGTCCTTTTGGGATTTCAATCAGAGCAGGAGCATTTATAGATAGTGTGCATGATTTAATCACTTTTTTCGTATCAGTGAACACATCGGACAATTGATTGCTATTTCTTGTAAATGCATAATCTTTTGCACTTCTGTTTCACATTATTTTGTGTGAGGATCAAGATGCAATAAAGATAATTCACTCCATGTAATCTCATTCTCCTTCTGCTTCTTTTCTCCCCCTAATACTGGAAAAATTGCCTTATTGAAATGGCAATCGACAAATCAAGCCGTAAAAAAATCATTGATTTTAGGCTCAAGATATCTTATAATAGAAGGAGATTCATAGCCGACATATATTCCCAGTCTTCTTTGAGGACCCATCTTTATACGTTGTGGTGGATCAATCAGTATATATACCATGCAATTAAAAATTCTAAGATAGAAAATATTTGGTTCTTGACCAAATGCTAATTGTCGAGGGGAGTACTCATGATATGCACTTGGCCTGATATGAATTAATGCTGCAGCAGCATGTAAAATTACATGACCTCATATAGAAATAGGAAGTTTTGTTCTCATTATTAATGGTCTAGCAATAAGCTGGAGGCTCTTAATCAGTGATTTAGCCAAACCATTTTGTGTATGTACATAGGCAACATGATACTCAACAGCTATCTCAATTGACATACAATAATCATTAAAGACCTGAGACGCAAACTCACTAGCATTATCGAGTCTAACTTTCTTGATTGTCTAATCAGGAAATTATGCTCGTAATCAAATTATCTGAGTAAGAAATCTCGTAAATGTCACATTACGAGTTGATAATAGACAAACATGTGACCATCTACTAGAGGCATCCATCAATACCATAAAGTATCGAAATGGTCCGCACAGTGAGTGTATAGGCCTATATATATCACCTTAGATACGTTCAAGAAATGTAAGTGGTTCAGTTTTTATTTTGGCTGGTGATGATCTCATGATTAATTTTTCTAGAGAACAAGCCTTACATGAAATTTTACTAGCTTGAAGAATCTTCTGACCCTTCAATGTATGCCCATGTAAATTCTCAGTAATTTTCACATCATTAGTGAACCAGGATGACCTAAATGGTAATGCCACAGAGTTAATATCTTTGTCTCTTCTTTAGCTACCATATGCGACTCTATCACATTTACATATGTGTAAGGCAATCCTGAGGAAAACTTTTGTAGTTTTTCTAATATGTACTTCTTTCCTGATACATAAATAGTAAGATACATATCCTTCATATTTCCTTCAGTTGCAGACTGAGTATCATATCTATGAAGATATATATCATTAAAACTCAACAAATTTCTTTTAGATTTTAGTGAAAACAAAGCGTCTTTTATGAAAAACTTTGTTCCATTTTGCAATATAAAGTTGGCTTTACCAGTTCCTTCAATCAAGTCTACATGACCTAATATTGTATTGATAATTGCCTTTGTTCGTTTTAAATCTAAGAAATACCTTATATGTTTGAGAATAGTGTGTTGTACCAATATCTGGTATGTAAATATCTCCAGTTTTAGTCTTGACCTCATCATTATAATAATCCATATCAAACTTCATGCAAACTAAATCATTTGGTGAGAATAAAATTTTAGACATATTATTATAAATAAAATATTACATTCAAAGATAAATTTGACAATTTCAAATAATAAAACATGGTAATATAATCATATATCTAATTATCACCAGTATCCATAAAATCACGATGGGTTGAAAGATCAGCAAAATCATTAGTAAAACCTGAAGCATCAAAATGAGTTGATCATCCATAAGATCATCATATTCAGTAAAATTCACTTCCTTTTCTTTTCCTTTCAAGGATACCTTACAAAGCTTACAAAGGAGCTCCAGTGTTCGATACACTCGAGCCCAGTGCCCTTTGGAGCTACATTTATAATAGGAATCTTCAGGATTCTGAAGAGAACTTTCACGAACATCATTTTCTTTATCATATATTTTTACATGATGCTTTTTGTGAATAGAGTTATTTTGTAAAGGGTTATAAAAACCACTTCGGTCGCGTCCACGGCCATGGCCAAGACCATGACCACATCTACAGCCACAACCATGATTATATCCTCGTCCATAATTTTTAGAAAATACAACATTTGTTTCTAGAAATGCTGCTGAACCAGTAGGACGACACTGATAATTTTTTATCAAAAGTTCATTATTCTTCTCTACCACAAGAAAAGATAAACTTAGTTTAGGATTTTTTTTAAAACCAAGCAACCGATATTTTTGTTGCAGTATTATATTAGATGCATGAAATGTGGAGTAAGTTTTCTCCAGTATTCCTTCATCTTGATATTTACCCCATAGAATTTCAATTGAGATACACTTCTGAACATTGCAAAGGTATAATCATTGACTTTCTTGAAGTCTTAGAAGCGTAAAGCATTCCATTCATCACGTGAGGTAGAAAGCGCAACTTCTTTTTGATGATCAAATCTTTCTTTGAGATTTTTTTCACAAGACACTTGGCTCTCTTGCTGTGAGATATTCACATTTTAAACATTCATCAAGATATTTGTGGATAAAGATCATCGCTTTTACCTTATCTTACAACAACATAGAGTTCAACTCTTTTATGGTTTCAGTGTGACTCATTGACTCAAGATGCATTTCTATGTGAATAATCTAAGACATATAATTCATTCCCGTGATATCAAGTGGAATGAACTCATGTTTTACAAAGTTTGACATGATGTAACTATAACAAAATATAAAATAATTAGGATCATAATATTTTATTTCACAACAAGATAGCAAAACTTACATTTCAATCATAATAGCAACAAATAAAAGAGGGAAGATGAACATTAAATTTAAAAGGTTTAGGAGAAAAACACTTGGATACATATTTATAACAAAAATGATAATGATATAGATGATGATGATGATAATGATGGTAATAATAAACTTCAAAAATGGACTAAACATCTTGTGAAAATTTTTACTAAAAAGCTTACGAAGATGATGAAGAAAATTAAGAATGAAGAGAGATTGAGAAGTGGATTATGTGATTTAGAATTCACCAATTTATAGAGTAAAAACTAGCCATTTATATTTGTTGGAGAAGAAGGAAAAAGCAATTTGGATTTAATACAATTAAATATTATAATAAAGAAATTGGTAAAATAAACGCATTGTATTACGTATATTTATAAGCTATAATATAGGCACGCCACTTTATCTTGTGGGTGTTTTACAGACATAATTAATAAAATAATAAACAAGAAATAAATATCGGCACACTACGCTACTCAGTAACCTTTCAGTGGGTGTTTATACAGATATAAATGGCAGAATTCAAAATATATAATATTGATAGTTTGGGGTTTATTCCACGTAAGCATCAATTGAGACGTTAGTAAAGATAATAACAAAATATATTACTAGCTTGTCATAATCACATCACTTTACTATAAATAGGTGACAGAGTCTCCTTTCATAGATAAGAGTGGTTTATATGAATATAATAAGCATAATAATCTAGTTTTTTGTAATCACATCACATTATTATAAATAGGTGGCAGAGCCTCCGTTCATATATAGTAGTGGCGTTATACGACTATTATAAGAAGAATAACTTGCCATTTTTACCTGAGATAGTAGAGGTAGAGACTGAGACTTGTGATAGGACTTTTCCTTAAGCAATGAAAGTAAAGGCTCATGATAAGACTTTTACCTTAAGCTAATTAAGGTAGAGACTTATGATAGAACTTTTTCCTGAGCTGATAGAGGTAGAGGCTGGTGAGAAAACTAGAGCGCTCGTGCCAATTACGTGTTGTAAACCCAAGAAATTATAACATCGAAACAGAGAATTCTAGAGGCAGAGAAGAAGTAGGAATTCTTATTGATTTCTGAAGTATACATTGAAATAAATCAGAAAGGGCCTATTTATAGAAAACTTTGGGGTACTATGCAGTCACTATGCATGCTTGCATCATCGCATTGTAAAATCATTAATACTGCACAGTTAAAGTTGGCAGCCATCGTTTCATAACACTGTCATTTTTTTTCAAATCTGTTATTTTTTTATCTGGAAGATTTTGCTGCTGATGTTGATAAGCGGGCTGGAAATTGTGTTGGTGTCGGCTGAAAATTGGGTTGATTTTGATGGAATTTGAGTTGATGAGTTTGAGCCGCATATTGATGTAAAAACTGTTATCTTGGCGGCTCAGGACCAGACTAACTCAAAGAAAAATTGGGATAATTTCTCCATTCTAGATTGTATGTCTTGGAGTAAGGATTGTAATTGGATCTGGTGTAGGCTGTATTCATACTGTCAGGGAACATTTGTTGAGCCTGGTATACTGGACACTCCTTGAATAACTGGGTGAAGGCATGGAAATAGGTGCAACCCGGACTTGGCATTTGGGTTGGGTCGACCTGGTTTGCTGAATTTGGCTCCTTAATAGTTCTAATCTCCTCATCAGTTGTGTGATTTTTGTCTCGACAGCTATAGAGAACTCAATGGAGTTTATACCATTTTTGGAGGTTGTGGGGTTAGTCTTTTCAGGACAAGACTCTCACTGAATAGTTTTCTAAGTTAAGGCTTCACATAAGTCCCAACCCCGATCCTCATCTTTCTTTAAAAATTCTCCTTGATACATAGTCTCAAGGAGCGTCTTGGTCTGGTAATCTAATCCTTCATAGGGAATTTGGTACTGCCGCCACTTCTGTATTCTATGGTGAGGACATTGGGGTAACAAATCCTTAAACCTTTCAAAATACTCCCAGAATAGTTCATTGGTTTCCTGTCTATACTACATAATGTTTTTCCTAATTAGGGCAGTCTTATAGATATGGCAGAATTTCTTAAGGAACACCTTAACAAAGTCATTCGATGATGAAATAGAACTAACAGACAAGTTATATAACCACTTCTTGGCCATCTCCTTAAGTGCAAAGGGTATAAACCTCAGTCTAACAGCATCTTTCCCCAGTTACGGGATTCTCATCATCAAGCATACTTCTTCAAACTCCCGAATGAAGAAGTACGCATCCTCAGATACTAAGCCATGGAACCTAGGGAGGGTGTTTATGAATCAGGGCTTCAGCTTAAAGTTTTCTCCATTAGCTTTGGCTAATAGAAAACATGAGGAAAGTGAAGTACAAAACAGGTAAAACTGCACAGTTGGGGTATTCAAAATTTTGATCGAGCCAAACCAGCACAAAAACATACAAAAAATTAAAACAGTACTAGGTCCTCAATTCTACCGTGTAGCCTAGGGCTAACGGGTCATGATCCACAGGGAGGGACAGCGAATGGAAGCGTTATCTAAGTTTCTTCTTTTAATTTACAAAAAATAATTAATATTTATCTTCTCATTTTATAAAAAGAAAATAAAATTATTATGTTAAGTTAAGAAGGAGATGGTAGAAGAAGAGATTGTGGTGTTGTTATTTTATTTATTAAAAAAAGAAAAGACTAAAAAAAAGAATTATAAATCTAAACAATAAACTGAAAAAGAAAACAAAAGGAGTGCTTACCTCTATCGCTGAATCATAACAAAGACTTACCTCAGCATGAAGTAAAGCAAAGCAAATAGGAAGAGTAACTTGAACACGGTGCTTAGCCAGATTGAGTACGATGAAGAAAAGTAAGAAAACTCCATTGATGTCACCTTCAATATAAGTCTCTTGAAAAAGAATTACAATAGTGTCACTCTACAATTATTCTCTGGCAACTCTCTCAACCTAAAAGAAAATAAAAAAATAAAAATTACATTGATGAAGAAAAGAAAAACCTAAAGTAAAACTCTCTCTGAAGTGGTGTCCTTTCTGCCTTCCATGTATGAGGGTATTTATAGGAGAAAACCATAGGGATAGAACGCGTATGAAGATAGGAAGAGCTATATATTTTTAAATTTGAATTCTTCTCTTATCTCCAAACTTGATTTGATTTATCTAGAAATTCAATTCTGATCTGCAGCTTGTTAGCGTGTTGATAGCTAAATATCACTTATCAAATGATAGAATTGGAACGAGTGATCAACAGAAGAATTGTAGCCCTTTAAGTCATCTTTCTGTAACATCTTGAATCATTAGATTTTAGTTTTAGTAGAGAATGTTATGATTAAAATGTTAAACTGTATCCAGCCTGAATCCGAATTTAAATTGCTTCATCTCATCCGTTGATCTTCTCTCTATCCATTTATCCTCTTTGATTTTCAGTTTGTCTTCTAGTATTGATAAGATATACGTTTATCTTTAGCAAAACTTATAGGATTTTTAAGCAATCCATTTATTCAATTGAAATTAGATGATATTATCTTATCTGAGATATCCAGTTTTCAAATAAGATAGCTTCTAGAACCTTTGGATTTGAATCGATCCCCTTTCTTTTGAAATTTTGAATTTAATTTGATAAATTTCATAATTATTTTCTATCTATCATACCCTGCATGAATTAAGATGTTAAGATGATCGGGGGCGGAATAGCACTCAAAAATGTGTATTTATGAAATCAAATGAAAAGCTCGAATGTGCTAATGTACCCTCGATACTTCCATTATAGCATTGGCTTAACGGGTCGAATCCACAGGGAAGGGAGGCGATAGAAGCATTAACAGTCTCTATTCACGTCAGTTGTTAACACTTCTTCTTTGTTGAAAGAATGAAAAAGAAAGTAAAATGAAAAGAAAGGAAATCCAGAATGTGGTAGGTGAGGAGAGCGATGAAAACGGCGAAGTGAAAACAAAATAGAAAGGTGGTTGGGAAACAAATAGAAAAGGAAATGGAACTAAGGTGAACTAAGAAGACGGTGAAAACAACGATGGAAATGATCAAAAGAAACTTGAAAATGATTTCTAAAACAAGCTAAAAGAAAACTCATGGCTACTAACTATTAAGTGATCCACTAACCATGCTAACCTCTTCGAGATAGTTGCCTCACATTTTGATCCTTGGCCATCACAATCCTTGGCTCCAAGAGACGGTACAAAGCATGGCTCATGGATGGTTCATCACATTCAAAATATTGCATCAAGAACAAGCTAATACAAGCATCACTCATTACACTACTAGCATGAAATAAAAGAGCATGAAATAAAAGAGAGTTAGCTTGGTTAGCAAGTTAGCAAGTTAGAACCCATCATCTTTGGCAATCAATGGCTCTTGCAAGAACAAGGTCTTGTAGAGGCAACCCGATTCATGTGGATTATCAAGTAAGTGGTTAGATGGTTAGTGGTTAGTAGTTAGATTGCCATGAGAAGAAAAACTAGCAAGAAATCATGTAGAAGGTGAAGGAGATTACATTGGAAGAGAAAGGAGGCATCTTTACATAGAGTGTCACTCTCTATTACGTCAATCCCTTGCTTTCTCTCTCTAGAAATCACTCAGCCCTAGTACAATGATCTAAGAAAAAGAAATGAAAAATACAAGAAATGAAGAACACTCACGTACACTACACTAAAATCTGGACCTACTCCTAAAAACGAAAACTGCTCTCGGTTTGGCCCTCTGCAGGTCTATTTATAGGCATCAGAAGGCTCTGGAAGACGAGACGGGGCCACGCGTCGAAAATCGACGCGTGGCTCCACTACTTTGCCGCGGATCCATAAGGATTGCAGCGGATCCGCGGCAATACCAGGGGCTTAGGTCCCTGGTTTTGGTCCGTGGCTCCGTCTGGCTTCGAGAGTGTTCAGGGTATATCCCGTTTCTGGTACTTTCGCCCGAATATTCGTCTGACAGCGTAGGAGGCTAGATTCGATGTATCTTCTAGATAATTCCCTTTCTTGGCCTCCAAGTAATGTGGATTTAATTACCCTTAATTGGTTTTAATTAAGCTCTTATTCCATCTTTGCCCTTGAACTTTGGATCTACCTGCAATAAAGACCAAAACACGGTTTAGACCGACAATTTATTCATAAATCTGTGAGAGAATGCGACATAATAATGCAGAATTGTAGACTAATCACACCCCCACACTTATTCTTTTGCTCGTCCCGAGCAAAACAAGAAAAGAAAAAAATTATACTACAAATATTATTACACCACTTTCGTAGGTGACGCGATTGCACTGAGCGTGTGCAACAAGCCGTTAAACCTCTAGGTTACCCTAGAGGAGGAGTGTTGTCTCCTGAGGGTTTTCAGCGGATTGCACTCACAAAATCCATAAAGAAAGATGACAAATGTTAGTATTTTGAAAACACATTTTGAAAGAGAGACAAGTTTTCAAAATATTTTTGCAAAAATATAAGTGATCTAAGGTCATAAGTCCACCACCAATCAATCTTCCTTAAACTTAGTCTCTATGCAAGATCTTGTCTTCAATTAAGGTAAGAAATCAAAATTGGATTGAATATTTTATCTCTCACAAAACCTAGATAATATGCACTTTGTGATAGTGAAAATTTCTGGGACTTCAACTCTAACCGTCAAGCCATATATTTATATTCATATATATATATTTTTTTCTTCCCTTAGTTTTCTTAGGCTTTCTAGTTCACCCATGTAGCGAGCCTATAACCGATGACTCCCAAACCAGATGGTCCTAGGGCACCAGATGAGAAAACATCCCTCGGGTTTAAGGACTCAAGTAAACAAGGCCACAAAACTCAGGGGGATTATTTATTTTTTTGATCACCGTTAGGCGTGAATAATCATGCTTCTTGAGGCATAGTTATCCAGCTTAATAAGTGATGTTTATTTATATATATTTTTTCTTTTTATTTATTTTTTTCTTTATGGCATTTTAGGTCTTTGTTTTCATCCCAAAAATTGTGTAAGTGCGATGTGCATACTATTTAAGGCAAAAAATTCAAGATAAAATTATCTGCCCAATTTATCTTACTTAGCCTATAATTTTAAACAAGATCCATTATTTCAACTAGGTTTAAGATGTCATAATTAAGGTTTTCTTAATTTCTCAGATCATCTTAATTTTCTTAAAAATAGATCAAAACTTTGTCTCTTATTTCAAAAAGTTTTTTTTTTTAAAGAAAGAGAAAAATCCCTATACCAAAGGAAAGATTTCTAAAAGTATCCTAAAAGAAGTGTAAAAGAAAGAAAATCTAAAAACTCTAAGTTAGTAAACCCTCCCCCACACTTATCTCATGCATTGTCCTCAATGCATTGTGATGTATGTATGCATGAAACAAATAGGGAAGGAAAATCACCTCAAGGTGGTGGTTCCGGTGGCGGTCTGATTGGTCCACGAAATGCGACCCAATCATTCTTGCGTGGAGTCCGGAGGAACCCACCAGAAATCTCAAGAATACAACCCATAAGAATGATGTATATATGAATGATTTTTATTAACAGTTTTACCCCATATAATTTCCAAATTTTCAAAATAATTTCGGAGTGAAATTTATCAACACACCCTTGTCCCAGAATGGAATGATTGATTTGGACTCAGGAAATATAGGAACTAATATCGACTCAGAAAAATGACTCAAGTCAAGTAAAGGTTCGGGAGTCGAGATCGGTTCTGGAAGAGGGTCCAAATCAAGAAGATGAAGCTCAAGTTCACATTCATTTCCCCATGATGGAATGTGACTATCAAAGATTGGTGATTCAAATTCAGGAATGACAGGTATGGGAATCAAAACTGACTCTAAAATGTTGCTCAAATTGGGTAACAAAACAGGAGTCAATAGTGATTCAGGAATTTGAACTGGATCACAAATTTGAGGATCAAAGTCACATTCCTCATTGAGTTCAATTCCACAAAAATGAGAACTTACCAATTTATCAAATGGACTTTCAAAAGTATGAAATTGGTCAAGTTCAATATGATCATCATAAGAGATTGGTGATTCAATTTCACAATGAACTGGCACTGGATCCAATACTGACTCGGGAAAAGGAGTGAAATCAGGTGAAGACACCGGAGTCATAATTGAATCAGGAAGTAGAATTGAATCATCAAGTGGAAGTTCAGGATCATATTCATGCTCAAGTTCAATTTCAGGAAAAGGATAACTTGCCAAAATGTCAATGGGATTTAAAGTTTGGACAAGTTCAGGTGGGTGTGCTAAAATTGAATCTTGATTTCCAAAACAACATGACTCTTTGGCTCGGACAAAATGGTTAGTGACATTAGAAATAGGATAAGAGTGAAGAGTTTGGATCATCAAATCTATGTCACGGTTACGATCATTTGAGTCTGAGTCATGATTTCAAGCATCTTTTTCTGGCTGATTGGTTCATCATTTTGTTGAAGAGATGCAGTGTTGTTTTGGAATTGGTGGTGAAATTGTGAGTCCATCAGATTTTGTGATTGTTGTTTGGACTCACATAAAAGTTCCTTACTCATTTCCAAGGCAGATGGTTGTTCATTATGAGGAGGTGGAACTGAGTAAGACTCTTGAAAATACTGTGGAATTGGAGAGGCCAATGTTTCTTGAAGTTGTTGCTCGGCCCTCTGTAGATTGGCTTCTAAACTCTTTAGTAACTCAGATTTTTCTTCAATTGGTGGTTCAGAAAAAGGAGTATAAGAAGCGAAATCGGGGAATAAATATTGTGGATAAGGTGAATATGATGGACAAGGTGGACATGGGGGACAAGGAGGTTGATAATTAAACTCGGGGGAAGTGAATCCCCATTGACTCTGTGACGAGTTGAAATTATTTTGAAAATTATAGTCATTAGAATGTGGGTATGGGATGTATTGATTCGGATAAGGCCAACCCGGTGTATTTGGTTGGTGCATATTGTAAAACGCCGGGTTGGAATTATCCGAACCAAATGGAGTTGGTGTGAAATATGGATTCATGTTCGGATTGAAAGAATTGTTATTGTTGAATGCCATTTCACAAACAATCACAAAAAAGAAAAAATCAAACAACAAACAAAAAGAAAAGAAAAATCAAAACCAAGCCAATAGGAGGGTTGACCTAGACCTAAATGTAGATGTCCCTAGGGGCCAACGTCTATTCAAATTTTATTAGGGCTTGGGTTGTGTGAGTGGGAGATGATTTTTGGGCTAAGGAAGGGTAATTAAATCCCCACCTTATCTTGTATGGGTTTTGCCCTTAAGTTCAATTTGTGCAAGTGTGCAATATAGACAAGAATATAACACAAAGCGATAAATCACCCACGTGTTTGTCCTATGCTATATGCAATGCCATATGTACATCTCCATCCAAATCACAACAATAGAACAAAATACAGTATATTGGAATTGAATTGACACGTGCCTAAATGCAAATGTCTAAACCGTTTTAAAAGCGTCCAAATACCGTATTTTAGTTCTTTTATTTATTATGGTGTGTAGGCAATCAAAGCAGAAAAAATAGCAGCACAAATATACTAGCTATTACAATTCACACATCCCAGTACAACAAGATTTACAATGTTCACACAATGGCCGCGTTTTCGCAGCAAATGTCGCGATTGCGCGGCTTTTCTATAGAATCTGGGGCCCTGCTTTCAAGAGCAGGGGGATGCAAAGCTAGCTTATGTTCTGCAAGATTAAGAACCTGTAAAGAATGTCCTGCACACAAAAACAGAGAAGACAATGTTAACAAAAACGTAAAAACGAAACCATTTCCCTCCCCGGCAACGGCGCCAAAAATTTGATCGGGGGCGGAACTAGCACTCAAAAATGTGTATTTATGAAATCAAATGAAAAGCTCGAATGTGCTAATGTACCCTCGATACTTCCGTTATAGCATTGGCTTAACGGGTCGAATCCACAGGGAAGGGAGGCAATAGAAGCATTAACAGTCTCTATTCACGTCAGTTGTTAACACTTCTTCTTTGTTGAAAGAATGAAAAAGAAAGTGAAAAGAAAAGAAAAGGAAATCCAGAATGTGGTAGGTGAGGAGAGCGATGAAAACGGCGAAGTGAAAACAAAATAGAAAGGTGGTTGGGAAAACAAATAGAAAAGGAAATGGAACTAAGGTGAACTAAGAAGACGGTGAAAACAACGATGGAAATGATCAAAAGAAACTTGAAAATGATTTCTAAAACAAACTAAAAGAAAACTCATGGCTACTAACTACTAAGTGATCCACTAACCATGCTAACCTCTTCGAGATAGTTGCCTCACATTTTGATCCTTGGCCATCACAATCCTTGGCTCCAAGAGACGGTACAAAGCATGGCTCATGGATGGTTCATCACATTCAAAACATTGCATCAAGAACAAGCTAATACAAGCATCACTCATTACACTACTAGCATGAAATAAAAGAGCATGAAATAAAAGAGAGTTAGCTTGGTTAGCAAGTTAGCAAGTTAGATGTTAGAACCCATCATCTTTGGCCGTCAAAGGCTCTTGCAGGAACAAGGCCTTGTAGAGGCAACCCGATTCATGTGGATTATCAAGTAAGTGGTTAGATGATTAGTGGTTAGTAGTTAGATTGCCATGAGAAGAAAAACTAGCAAGAAATCATGTAGAAGGTGAAGGAGATTACATTGGAAGAGAAAGGAGGCATTTTTACATAGAGTGTCACTCTCTATTACATCAATCCCTTGCTTTCTCTCTCTCTAGAAATCACTCAGCCCTACTACAATGATCTAAGAAAAAGAAATAAAAAATACAAGAAATGAAGAACACTTACCTACACTACACTAAAATCTGGACCTACTCCTAAAAGCGAAAACTGCTCTCGGTTTGGCCCTCTGCAGGTCTATTTATAGGCATCAGAAGGCTCTGGAAGACGAGACGGGGCCACGCGTTAAAAATCGACGCGTGGCTCCACTACTTTGCCGCGGATCCGCAAGGACTGCCGCGGATCCGCGACAATACCAGGGATTTAGGTCCCTGGTTTTGGTTCGTGGCTCCGTCTGGCTTCGAGAATGTTCAGGGTATATCCCGTTTCTGGTACTTTCGCCCGAATATTCGTCTGACAGCGCAGGAGGCTAGATTCGATGTATCTTCTAGATAATTCCCTTTCTTGGCCTCCAAGTAATGCGGATTTAATTACCCTTAATTGGTTTTAATTAAGATCTTATTCCATCTTTGCCCTTGAACTTTGGATCTACCTGCAATAAAGACCAAAACACGGTTTAGACCGACAATTTATTCATAAATCTGTGAGAGAATGCGACATAATAATTCAGAATTGTAGACTAATCATAAGACAAGTGAGTTTGTAATAATTTATTACAGAATATATGTAGGAATGTAATAATGTTTATGGAATATACGTATCCAAACACACCCCTACACTTATCTTTTGCTTATCCTCGAGCAAAATAAAACTAACCTAAGGTTTTTATTGGACTACTTTCACAGGTCACGCGATTGCACTTAGCATGTGCAACAAGCCTTTGAACCTCTAGGTTACCCCTAGAGGAGGAGTTGTAGTCTCCTCAGGGTTTTCAGTGGATTACACCCACAAAATCTATGAAGGAAAAAATAAATTGCTAGTATTTTTTTTTTTGAAAACGCATTTGAAAAGAACAAATATTTGAAGTATTAATGTAAAATTTCAAGTAATCTATAAGTCATAGGTGTTGGCCCAAAGGCCCATCACTTTAGTTTTGATGATGATCAACTCATGTAGTTATAGTACTAATAACCTTGCGTTTAATTAGTCTCAGATTTGTGATAAAAATCTTAGTAAGTGTGTAGTTTCAACAAAGGATTTAAAGTCAAGTTTGGAGCTAGCACGGTTTGATTCAAGAGCTTGTGCATCAAGACCACATCATCTACTCAAGAGGAGTCTAGCTCGTTGGATCAAGTTTTGGACCAAGTCAGGAAGGAGGAGAAGACTTCAAGTGAAGACTTCAAGATCAAGACTTGTGTCTAGGTTTGTTTTTATAAGATTTTATTTTTAGATAAAATGTAAAGGATAGAATAGTTGATGGATTGCTCAAGTATACCATATACACACACACTCTTGATTTAGATGAGTTTTCATAAAAGAATTTTTATTTTGGAAAAATACAAAAGAGTTTTCTTTTTGGAAAAATACCGGTTTGATTTTTGGTATTCAAAGTATACACGTGTTTTTAACCAAAACCGTTTTAAAGCTTAATGTCAAAAACATAGATATTTCACCATGTCTGTGTAGTGGATCATATCCATACACCCTATGCTTTCAAAGTGTTTAAAATATCTTGTTTATGTATTTGGAGAAGTTTTGGAAAAACTAATTTGGAAAAATATAGTTTTTGATTTTTAGCCAAAATTTCCAAGTTACAAAAATAGTTTAAATTGTTTGTAACATGTCTTGATTTTACTCAAACATATTTGTTTATCAAAGTATAATATTGAACCTATTTTTGTAGATTTTTTGTGAATTTTTAGGATATTATTTGAGTCAAAATTCCTAAGTTTTAAATCCTATAAAAAGCCTGCCAGGCTCTGGCGGTCAATCGACCAGTCGACCGGACCAGGAGCCGGTTGACCGGAACAGTCGACCGACGTGCACAGACGTGCACAGGATGAGCCGGTCGACCGCACGGTCGACCGCCAGAGAGTGTTTGCTCTCTGGAAATGGCCCCGGTCGACCGGGCGGTCAACCGGAAGAGAGCACAGCTCTCTGTATCCTTGCCATGGTCGACCGGCCGGTCGATCGCTGGCACAGCGGTCAGAAATCTGACCGTTGGCCGGTCGATCGGGAGGTCGACCGATAGGTCATCCTTGCTGTAACGGCTAGTTTTTGGCAGCCCTATAAATTGGGACTTTTGGGGCTGTTTTATCTAAGATTTTTCAAGTAGTTTTGCACCAGTTTTTCCACCTCTTTTAAGAGGTTTTCTCCACTTGTATTTGAGCCAAATACTTCCATTCAAAAGGAGAGTTTATCAAGAGTTTTTCAAACTGATTTCTTTGAGTTTTTCACCACACATTCCATCCTTATTTCTCTCACAAACACTTGAGCTATCCATTGATATATTCATCCTATAGGAGTGTTATTGTAAGATTGTTTTTAAGTGATCAAAGTGTTGTCATCACCAAAGACTTCTTCTTTGCTTTGAGGAGGCGGACGCATGTGTTCGCGGTGTTTCGAGTTCGCGTGTGAACTCGGTGTTTGAGTTGCGGCCTCGGCGAACTAGTGGGCTTGCGGTGTGTTCTTGCGGGAACGAGTGAAAGGACTAGAGAGTCCAAAGAGCTTGTAGGTGTTGCGGCACCAAGTGATCCGGTGGGATCGATTTTAGTGAAAGTCCTTCATAGTGTTGAAGGCGGGGACGTAGAGCAAGTGTCCTCGAACCTCGAAACAAATCTCCCGTGTTTGCGATTGCTCTCTCTATCTCTTACTTGTTTATATCTTGCATGCTTATATTGCTTTCATCTTTATATGCTAGATATACATTTGTGCTCACATTGTTATATACTTGGGGATTGTTTGCTAACACTTGTATTCAACCAAGAGAGCCAACGCGGTATCTCAACTCTTATTTAGAGGAATCTTGAGGAGTTAGTCCAGAACCCCTCACGGGGAATCCGGCTACACTCTTGTGTTATACGTGGTGTTTAGTTTAAGTAGTTTTAGTTTATATTAAATAAGTTTTAATTCCGCATTATTGACCATTAGATTAGCTCATCACCTATTCACCCCCTAGGTGATTTACAATAGGTTTATCAAAACTTAGTCTTTATTCAAAAACTTGTTTTTAATTAAGGTAAGTATTAATATTGTATTTCTCATCTAGTCTATTATTTTACCCTAAGTTATATGCACCTTTTGACTGTGAAAATTTGGCTTAGGATTCTTCAACTCTAACTCTTATGCCTTATTATTTTTTCTTTTTTCTTTTTTTTCTATTTATGACGGTAATATCCCTTAGCTCATTAGGCTTTCCAATTCGCCCATGTAACGAGCCTTAGTCGGTGACTCCCAAACCAGACGATTTTAGGGTACCGAGTGAGAAAACACCCCAAGGACTTAGGAATCGAGCAAGCAAGGCCACAAAATTAAGAATTTTATTTATATGAACCACTTTTGGGCGTGAATACTTATGCTTTATGAGGCACAAATACCCAGCTTAATCAGAGTTTTTTTTTGATATATGTATATATATTTTTTTACAAGGCATAAGAATCTTTGTTTTAGAACCCTAAGTATAAAGTATGCATATTTCATTAAGGTAAAAATCAAGACTAAATTACTTTTCTAAATTTTCTTTCTAACCTTAAAATCAAACAAATAATTTTATTTTGACCAAGTATAAGAAATCCTAATTATGATCCTCTTATTCCTTAAAATTAACTTAATTTTTTACAAAAATAAGTCAAAGTATTATTTTCCTTTTCAAAAAATTTTAAAGAAAGGATTATTTTTTTTAATTAGTGAAGTTAGCATGTTAGTAAACCCTCCCCCACACCTAACTCATGCATTGTCCTCAATGTATGAATGAAATGCAATAATACATGAAAAAGGAGAAAGGGAAGGAAAATTATCACCTCAAGGTGGTGGTTCCAGTGGTGGTCTCATTGGGCCAAGCGTTTCTACCAATTCTAGATATTGTAAATTTTTATGGAACCCACCTTTCAGGACCTCTTTCTTATTACCATTTTTATACTCTCCAATATTAATAGGATTATGCAAGATCCTAACATTAAAATTTTCCCGATTATATGACCAATCTTGGGATATCATCACGAAGTCATATTGATCTAAACCTTGATCCAACAATGGAATGTGATTTTGTGGAATAGATGATTTGAGCTCAACAATGAAGGGAATGGGAACCGATACGGACTTGGAAATAAAACTCAAATCAAGTTTAAATTCGAGAGTAGGAGTTAGTTCACGAGTTTGGTCCAAATCATAGAATTAAAGTTCACATTCATTTCCCAATAATGGAATGTGACTATCCAAAATAAGTGGTTCATGTTCAAGCTCTATAGGGATAGGAATCAGTATTGGCTTTAGAATTAAGTCCGAATCGGGTAAGGATACCGGAGTCAACATAGATTAAAAAGTGAAACTGAATTACAATATTGAGAATCAGTGTCACATTTATCTTCAAGTTCAATCTCATTAAAATGAAAACTTGCCAATTTATCAATGGGTTGATCTTGGTCAGGTTCAAAATTATGTGGTGAAATAGAATCTTGGTTAAAATCTCCAAGATACCATGACTCTTCATCAATATGGCTAGGAGAATCAGGAATGGACGAAAATATATAGGTAGAGTTTTCTCATTTCTATCATTAATTGTGTTGACCAAATAACTCACTTTTGCTTCTAACCTATTAAGAGATTTGAGACAATCCATTTGGGATTGAATACAATAATTTTGGGACTGAATCATGAATTCCATAGTCTTTCCTAAGTCAACCGGTTCTTTTGTTGTGGATGGACTTGGAAATTAGAGTAAGGATCTTGGATTTTGAAATTGTTCGGGAGAATTGAGTCCGCTATGATTTGTACTTGTCGTGTGGACTCAAGGAAGGCTTCAAAAGTCTTTTCTGAAGAAGATTTCTCTTCTATAGATTGGTCTTGGTATGAATTATATGAAGCTGTTTGTTGGTGAGGTTGCTGATAGTAAGACTCAGGGGAGTTGTATCCCCACTGACTCGGTGAAGAGTGATGATGATTGTCATATTCTTGTTCATAATACTGGGATTGGGGCATATATTGATTCGGATAAGACCAATCTAACATACTTGGTTGGTTAGAGTTATGTAATACCGGGTTGGTAATATCTGAATTGAAAGAGGTTTGGGGTGAAATATGGATTTGAGTTATAATCAAAATAATTGTAATTATAATCCATTTTCACAAGAAAAAATAAAAACAAACAAAAAAAATCTAGCCTATGTTAGAATAGAGCCTAGACCTAGACGACTCCTAACTATTGATTATCCACAGGAGGTATATTGTAGAACCTGACCACAAGTTAATCGGCCAGGTAGGGGCAAGATTGGTGGGAGGTATCCGTGCTAAGCAACGGGCCTAATTATACCAAACCACCAGCTTTTGGGGTTTCACCCCTCAATCCCCAACCTTAGACACCGATTTGACAAGAGTCAAATTCTAACAACTTTCCTCTTAGGTCAATCCCTATTTGAGTCTGAGATATCCCTAGGGTCAACGTCTACTCAATTTTATGTTAGGATGGGTTAGTGAGTGAGGAGATGATTTTTGGGCTAAGGAAGGGTAATGACTTTCCCACCTTATCTTGTTTAAGGATATACTCTTAGATCATTTTCTTGCTCGTTTGCAAGTATTTAGCAAAAATAACACCGAAGCAATATAACATACAAGTGTTTTTCCTAAGCTATATGCAATGCAGACGTACCTTTTTCTCCAATACTCTTCAACAGTAATATAAAGAAATGAAATAGACAGATGCTCTAAGATGCAAGAGTAGCATTTTTTAGCATTTATAAAGCAATAAGTTACTGTTGATTAGAAACATGTACAGAGTGAGTTAAACAGATAAACTAAAACTACAGAAAGCTAAATCTCTGAAAATCAAGCAATCTGTAAGAAACTACCATTAGTAGTTCATCACAGTTGTGGGCTCTGATGCTCTGCCTTCTTGGGTAGAGGCACAGAATAGTAGTATGTCCACTACAGCTCCTAGTTTTCTGTAATTAGTCTCTGTACATCAAAACAGAGAAGAAAAAGAGATTAATTTGTTAAAGAAAATCAAAAAGAAAAGAAAACTTACCGTCCCACCTTGGCAACGACGCCAAAATTTTGATCGAGCCAAACCTGCACAAAAAAATACAGAAAATTAGAACAGTGTTAGGTCCTCAATTCTACCGTGTAGCCTAGGGCTAACGGGTCATGATCCACAGGGAGGGACAGTAATGGAAGTGTTATGTTAGTTTCTTCTTTTAATTTACAAAACTAATTAATAGTTATCTTCTCAGTTTATAAAAGAAAATAAAATTATTATGTTAAGTTAAGAAGGAGATGCTAGAAGAAGAGATTGTGGTGTTGTTGTTTTATTTATTAAAAAAAGGAAAGACTAAAAAAAAGAATTATAACTCTAAACTAATAAACTAAAAAGCAAATAAAAGGAGTACTTACTCTATCGTTGAATTATAACAAAGACTTACCTCAGCATGAAGTAAAGCAAAGCAAATAGGAAGAGAAACTTGAACACGGTACTTGGCCAGATTGAGTACGATGATGAAAAATGGGAAAACTCCATTGATGTCACCTTCAATATAAGTCTCTTGAAAAAGAATTACAATAGTGTCACTCTACAATAATTCTTTCTCCCTTTTCTCATGTAACTCTCTGTAACCTAAAAGAAAATAAAAAAATAAAAATTACATTAAAGAAGAAAAGAAAAACCTAAAGTAAAACTCCCTGAAGTGGTGTCTTTTCTGTCTTCGAGGTATGAGGGTATTTATAGGATAAAACCAAAGGGATAGAACGCGTATGAAGATAGAAAGAGCTATATATTTTTGAATTTGAATTCTTCCCTTATCTCCAAACTTGATTAGATTTATCCAGAAATTCAATTCTGATCTGTAACTTGTTGGTGTATTGATTGCTAAATATCACTTATCAAATGATAGAATTGAAGCAAGTGATCAACTGAAGAATTATAGCCCTTTAAGTTGTCTTTTTGTAGCATCTTCAATCATTAGATTTGAGTTTTGGTAGCAAATGATATGATTTAAATGCTAAACTATATCTAGCCTGAATCTGAATTTAAATTGCTTAATCTCATCCGTTGATCTTCTCTCTGATCCATTTATTCTCTTTGATTTTCAGTTTGTCTTTTAGAATTGATAAGATATACATTTATCTTCAGCAAAACTGATAGGGTTTTTAAACAATCCATTTTTCATTGAAATTAGATGATATTATCTTATCTGATATATCCAGTTTTCAGATAAGATAGCTTTTAGAACCTTTGAATTTGAATCAATCCCCTTTCCTTTTAAACTTTTGAATTTAATTAGATAAATTTCATGATTATCTTCTCCCTATCATACCCTGCATGAATTAAGAAATTAAGACAAGTTAGTTTGTAATAATTTATTACAGAATATATGTAGGAATGTAATAATGTTTATGCAATATATGTGTCCAAACAAACTAACAAGCAAGTTATATAACCACTTTATGGCCATGTCCTTAAGTGCAAAGGGTATAACCTCAGTCTAACAGTATCTTCCCCCAGGTAGGGGATTCTCATCATCAAGCATACTTCTTCAAACTCTCAAACTCCCAAATGAAGAAGTACGCATCCTCAGATTCTAAGACATGGAACCTAGGGAGGGTGTTTATGAATTAGGGCTTCAGCTTAAAGTTATCTCCATTAGCTTCGGGTAATAGAAAGCGTGAGGAAAATGAAGTACAAAATAGATAAAACTTGTCCTAGAATGAAATGTGATTGGCCATGATTGGATCTATCTCAGGAGGTAATGTAGGTGCAAGTGAAGTGTTCCTAACTAGTCTTGATG
This sequence comes from Agave tequilana, assembly GCA_038442645.1. Lineage (NCBI taxonomy): Eukaryota > Viridiplantae > Streptophyta > Magnoliopsida > Asparagales > Asparagaceae > Agave > Agave tequilana. Next base: position 72,922 of record JAVJIF010024498.1, read on the forward strand.
TAACTGAATCCCTAGACCACTCTTGCATGCACAACACAAATAATGTTCACCCAATAAACAAACGTAAAAAGGAAACTAACAAACAAGAAAAAGAAAAACAATCACCATGCCTATCTAGGATACCCAGACCTAGATGACTCCTAACTGGGCGATTCTCCGGGGAAGGTTGTTGTTGCAATCAGACCACCGACTAATCAGCCAGGTAGGGGCAAAATATGGTGGGAGGTATCCGTGTGTAAGCAACGAGCCCTAATTATACCAAACCACAGTATCTTTAAGATTTAACCTCTTAATCCCCAACCTTAGGCACTGATTTGACTGGAGTATAATTTAAAACAAGTTCCAACCAAAGTTAATCTCCTATTGAGTCCGAATGTCCCTAGGGGCCAACGTCTATCAATTTTTAGATTAATCTTGCGATTGTGAGTGCTTGGAATATTATTTTTGGGCTAAGAAAGGTTGATGAAATTCCCACTCTATCTTGTTTATTTGGGTAATGCCCATGGAATCAATTTGTGCAAGTGTACAGAATATATTAAAAAAGATTCATTCAAAACGATTAAATCGACCAAGAGATGAGTCTTAATTTAAATGTTATGCTCACGTACCTTGCTCCAGCACTCTTTAATAGTAAAGTAAATTAATTGTAAAGACACGTGCCCTAAGATGCAAATGTCTAAAAAAAATGTTGGTTTATTAGCAGTAATATGAGTATGGCATACAAGGAAAACAGTAGTTGCAATGAGCTAATTTTTGCAAAGCAAGCGACCCTGCAAAATAGAATGTCAGTAGTCAAATTAATTCTGTAGTTAAAATGTGTCAAAAGTCGCGTTTGCGTGGTAGTCTTGAGGGTACTCGTTCTCTGCTTTTTAGAACAGAGGCCCAAGACCATTTATAAATCAATGCAATTGCTAATTCCTTATTTCCAGCACCTATAACTTGTAATAGAAAATGAACGTTCCAATCGAGAAAACAAAAACCGTTACCCTCCCCGTCAACGACACCAAAAATTTTGTTTGAAGGTGGAAAAGGAGCAGAAGTTTAGAGCAAACTGCGAAGATCCATATGTAAATGTTCAAGCTCTGCTATGTAAGTAGTGTTAATGTGCTTCATCGAACTACCATTTGTAGCAAAATCTATAATGGGTCATATCCACAGGGAGGGTATGTGATGGAAGCTTTCTTAATTTTGTTGTTCTTCAAATATGTTCTTCTTGTTTCAGTTTAAAACAAAAGAAAGAAAGAAAGAAAAGTGTGAAATAGGTGATGTGATTTAGTTGTGATTGAGAAAATGAGTGAAAGCAAAAGAGAAAAGATATGCAGATTTGAGAAACATTGAATGAAAACAAAGGGAAAAAAAAGGAGAAAGTTTAAAGAAACTAAAAGAAAGTCTTTACAAGAAGTTTTTAAAAGAACACTTGTAGAAAAGAGGTGCAAAAAGAATTTGGAGAAAAGTGATGCAAAAAGTGTTTGAAAAAAATTGAAGTGAAAGGAAAATTTCTTTAAAAGTTTGAGTTGTAGAAAATTGGGAAAAGTTGCATGGCTAACATTCTACTTAGTAACTCCACTAACCGTTAACTTGCTTGAAGATAGTGCCTCACAATGGATCCTTGGCCTTCATGAGTCTTATGCATTAAGAACTAGTCATGTGGTGTTCTAATGAAATTTCTCCATCTTTCACTTTGCATTACATGATAAAACTTGAACAGCACCCTATCAAGATCCATTTTAAGACTAGATTATGGTGAGAAGCAAGTGCACTATCGGTATCGGCAAAGATGAAGGGCATTCTCCAAATCAAAACAAACAAGTTAGGCAATTAATAGATCATCAAGAACATAAAGTTAGAGCATGAAATATGAGAGTTAGATTGCTTGTTAAAGAGTTAGAACACTTCATCATAAGCCATCCATAGCTCTTGCTTGCCAAGGCTCATTGGCATGCTATAGATTCATGTAGGTTATCATTCAAGAGTTAGGTTAGTGGGTTAGTAGTTAGTTAGCTGTGCAAGAAGAATATTAGCTAGACATGAATAAAAAGCATAGAATGTAAAGCTTGTTAGTAAGTATTAGAGACATGAATCAAAAAGCACAAGTAGAAGATGCAAGAAAGAGCAATAAGGAAAGAAGTAATTTTTATATTGATTTGTCACTTCAATCAATTACAATAGCACTCTCTCTTCCCCACTCAATTTCTGGAAAATAAAAACCTAGACTAAGTTGCAATGATGCAAGAGAAGAATAATAAGAGTAGCTCAAGCATTGGAGGTGCTATGTTCTTTGTTTTCTTTCTAACTCTCTCTATAGAATTTATAGGGTATTTATAGGCTGCAATGGCTTGGGAACATAAAACGAGGTGCTAGGTGTCCTTGATCCATGGCTTTTTGCCGCATTTTCGTGGCAATGTGTTGGCCATTTGCGCTGATCCAACTCCAGCTGTCTGTCTTCTAGAAAGAGATCTCCAGGTAATATCTAATTCTCCATGTACTTAGGCTAACATTAGTCCTAATTCATCCAATTATTTTTAGGACTAATCTGCCCCTATTTAGAAGGATCTCTCTTGCTCTCCAAGAAATCTCTCCAATAATCTGAAAAAGGCTAGAAATTCTGATTTAATGTTGCACTCTTGCCCTTGGCTTTTAATTTATCTGCAAATTACCCAAAAGAGAGTTATTATTAATATATTTAGCATAATATGGTGGGTAATGTGATGATAATGATGTAAAATTAGCCACTAATCATCTGGCTGCTCCACTGGCTGCATACGTTCCTCCTCCGGCTGCTCTAGTGGTTGCTCATGTTCCTCCTCTGACTCGGCTACATACGTTCCTTCTCCGTTTTGGCTACTTATGTTCCTTCTCCAGCTCTACCAGTGGTTGTACTAGCTGCTGGTGAAGCTTTAGGGCAGTTTGTACCGGTTATAGGTATGATCAGCTTTTTACATTTTAGTTATCTGCTTTCGTGACTAACTTTAAGTCTTGAAATGCAGACGAGGAAGATGATGAGGCATGGGATGTCCTCTTCCCACATCATACAGACAATGTAGGTGACTATTTTAACTCCGAGGGCTCCGATGAAGACATGCCAGAAATCGGGTCCTCTGTCCAAATTGAGGTAACTGCTTAAAGAGACAAAATTGAGGATGTGGGAATCTTTGAGGCCTCTGAAGCCCCATAGAGAATATCTCTCTCCCGGTTTCTCCTACAGAAACGCCTGCTCTCAAGGTTCCTCCTACTACCGAAGCTCCTACGATCGAGCACATCACCACTATTGAGCCTATCTCTAATGAAACTCCCCAAGGTGAGGTAGCTAGATCTGAGGTTAACTTCACAACCTCGGCCCCTGCGGGTAATGATTGTTGTGTTTTGAATTCAACACATGTTTCTATATCTATTACTAATCCAAAAATTTTGTAGAAACTCCTACAGAAGTTGCTCCTGCAGCAATGTCAGAGCCTGAACAAGAGGAGAAAGTTGCTCTACCGGCGATCGATCTTGTGTTATTGAGCCTTGTTCATCAAAGTGTCATTCAACAATAATTTACACCAAGATACTTGTCGATGGGAATGGTCGAGATGGAGCATGTCTCTCTTGCTCAGACATCAACGGAGCAAAGTGGAGCAAAGACGGAGCCTGAGACGGAGTCATCTTGATTCCACCAACTCTGTCCAGTCCCTCGGCTTCTGATTTGGTGGAGGCCACTGAGGCAGCTCTTTATCGCTCACTGTTGGGCCGATCGCAGCGCCTGACTTTCGCTTCTTGGAGGTTATTCTCCTAATTCTCCTTATCAAAGATCGTTTCAATAGCCACGACCCTAGCCAACCCAGCGTCATCCACAACAGCTTTGCCCTAGCAGAGCCCTCCTACATCCATTGTCCTTCTACCAGTCGAGGTTGATTACTAGGATGAATTCATCTGAGAGCTCGTGGAAGGTTTTTACAAAAGATTGAAGCGTTATCTTCCCATGATTTTCAAAAAACACCCCACTACTTTTGCTTCTGGAGACTCATATTCTCTCAAGCAATAGAAAGTATATGGTATGTTAGAGGGATTACCATAGCTGAGTCCTTCGAAGAGGTGGTCAACAATCTTGAAGCTGAATGGGAACGTCTCGCGGAACAGATGTAGAAGAATTATCCAGAGACGTCCCAAGAAGTGGAGGCACTAGCTCAGGAGTTGAAATCCCTGGAGGCCTGGGAGGCTGAGGTTGCAAAGACGATGGCCGTATCCAGTGAAACCCTTAATACTTTAAGAGATCAAATCAAGAAGGAGAAGGAGATGATTGCAAAGGCCAATCTTATCCTTTCCAAAGCTGAGCCAGTGAGTTAAGCTGAAACCATCTGCCTAGAAGAGATGATGGCTGAGAGCCTCTAGATCCATCACTTGGAGGCAGAGAAGAGGGCAACTTTGGAAGAGTTTAAATCCCGCTTAGAGCTAATGGCTGCATTCAACCAGGATGAGCTTAAGCCACGGCCCTGCTGAAGGCCGAAGAGGAGAGAAACAACAGGTTGTCTATTCTCGAGGTAAAAAGATCTAATCTTCTTAGAGACAACCTTGATTTGTAACACCTTGTATCTTCTTTTATTGTACTTTTTCATCAATCAAAAAATCTATTTTTTGATCAATAACTTGTTGATCGGGCATAACCAACATTTGAAATCGTGTGTTTTATGAAATTAGTGAAATTGTGTGTGTGCTAATGTTCCCTCGATAATTCCATTATAGCATTGGCTCAACGGGTCGAATCCATAGGGACGGGAGGCAATAGAAGCATTAACGGTCCATTCACATGTTATGTTAATAAGTTTTTCTTTGTTTAAAGAATGGGAAAGAAAAAGAAAATGAATCCAGAAGTGATAGGTGGAGAAGGAAATAAATCGGTGATGTGAAAACAAAAGAGAAGTGATTGTAGAATTGGTAAAACAAAAGCAAGAAATAGAAATGAAGAGAAAGTGAAGTGATTTGAAAAGTGATTTGGAAAATAAAATAGAAAATGAAATAAAGGCGAACTAAGAAGTGGTGAAAACAACTATAGAAAAATGATTAAAAGATTTTGAAAATAGTTTTTTAAAGCAAAGTAAAAGGAAGGAAAACGATGGAAGAAAACTCATGGTTACTAACTACTAATTACTCAACTAACCATGCTAATCTCTTAATGATAGTTGCCTCACATAGATTATTGGTCATCATTAGTCCTTGGCTTCAAGAGATGATACAAAGCATGCCTCATAAGATTGTTCGCCAACATTCAAACACATCCATTCCACACAACAAGTTGCAAGTTACAATTAAATCATCAAACCAAATAGAGGTAAGCATGAAATAAAGAAGATATTACAAGTTAGCTTGTTAGTGATTAGATGTTAGAATGTTATGAAAAACACCTAGAGGGGGTGAATAGGTGTTAATGCATACGGTCACTCAAAACAAGAAATTGAAGCTGAATTCCCCGTAAAGGGCTCTAGAACTTCTCCTCTTTGATTCCTCTAGATTATGAGTTGAGGCGCGTAATTGCTTTCTTGTTGTGATGAGTAAAGACCGGGAAATACAAATAATGAAATGGATGCAATAATGAAGTGCACACAAGATATATCACAAGATAGAAAAGTAGAGCAATAAGAAAATCAATCGCAAACACAAAGGATTTGTTTTGAGGTTCGAGCCACCGCTCTACATCCCCGCCTTCACCACCGTGAAGGGTTTCCGCTATATCTACCGAGGAAAATACAAAAGGTCTACCGAAGACTGGAGTACCGAACTCACAAATCCAACCCTCTCCACAATGAGGGCTCTCATCACAAAGAACAATAAGTAACAAGGTGATCAACAAAGGATCACACACTTCTCTTTTACAACTCCTAATAGAATGAGGAAGTATTTGGGCTCAAGAAGTGTAGAGAAAAATTCAGTTGTAAAGTAGTACTAAATAGCTTGAAAAACAACTGAAAACAAATTGCCAAGAATGCACTTAGAGAATTGAAAGCCTTTGAAAACTTTTTCTTCCTTTTTGGAAACTTGAAAACAAGGGATTTTTCTTGTATTATGCAAGTTACCAATCCCTCTATTTATAGGGATTAGAGGAAATCTAATCATCATTAAAACTAGCTTATTAGGTCAGAAAATAGCCCACAAAAAATTAGAGAGATCAGACCAAAACATCACAATTAAATCTCTAAAAACTAGCCGTTATGGCTGCTGGCGGCTGTTGGTCGACCGGCCCAGTCGACCGACAGTCCATTTGCAAACTAGCCGTTGGATTCGGTCGACCGGTCCGGTCGACCGACAGCCAAAGAAAAATTTTTCTTTGTTCTGTCGGTCGACTGGCCCGGTCGACTGACAAAACCCGAGAGCAAAGGGCTTTCAGTCGGTCGACGGTCCGGTCGACCGACAGATGTGCACAAACGTGCACGCCCTGACCACAAGGCTCGGTCGACCGATCAAGCCTGAAATGGATCCGGTCGACCGACAGGCCTGAAACAGGATATTTATAGGAAATTTTTTAAACTTTGAAAAATTTTCAAGATAATTTTGTAAGGCTATATGACTAAGTATCATGCTATAAAGGTTGGTATACATGATATAAATAAGATGTAAAATTGTAAAATAATTTGAGTCATGTAAAACCATTATGACATGAACCTAAATCAAATACCCAAAGCAAAAACCGTTTTTTGGAAAACGATGGTGTGTGTGTGTTTTCTTGAGCCAACTTCACATAACCTCATTCTTTAACAAACTAAGTCTTACAAAGGTTTTAGGTGACTACAAGGTCTTCAAATTAGGGCTTCTCCATGAAATGTTGCATAGCTTGAAATCTTGAACCCGAATTGAGGCATCTTGAGTCAAAAGATCCCGAAATGAGTCATCTTTAGGGAAGAACACTACATGAATCCTTAGAATCCTGAAACACACTTAAACACTAAAAAATGATTAGTACCAATAACTACATATGTTTTGTAATCATCAAAACTCAAAAACTGGTTGATTGTAACCTTGGGCCAACAATCTCCCCCCTTTTTGATGATGACAAAACATATGAGTTATTTTTTTTTAAAAAAATGGAAAGGAGCTTGGAAGCTCCCCCTCAAATCATGCTATATAAATGAATGGCTATATACATAAAAGGTAGAAACTAAGAATTTTGGCATAAGAAAGATATAGGAATACAAAGCATATTGCTCAAAACTCTTAACTCAAAAACTAACCTTTTATAACTTAAAATTCAAAACTCAAAATTAACTTGTTATAACTTAAAACTCAAAATGCATAACTCCAAAGTAAAAATAAGCTAACTTTTTCTCCCCCTTTTTGTCATACATCAAAAAGGGGTAAACATAGTTAAAAAAAAATTCTTTATAATTCCATAACACAAACATTCAATTCACCACAAATAAAGGAAAATCTAGCATAGTCTAGTGGTTTGTAAAAATATCGGCAAGTTGAAAAATTGGTAGAAATATAATCAATATCAATATCACCTTTCTCATAATGATCTCTAAGAAAGTGATACCGAATGTCAATGTGCATAGTTTTACTATGTTGATTTGTATTTTTAGTCATATAAATAGTACTAGTATTATCACAAAATATTTTAATATGGTCAAAATGTAAATCATAGTCAAGGAGAGTATGTTCATCCAAAGAATTTGTGCACAACAAGCTCCGGCCGCAACATACTCCGCCTCGGCGGTTGAGAGGGCTACCGAATTTTGCTTTTTAGAAGACCAAGAAACAAGACAATTACCAAGAAATTGACATGTTCTACTTGTACTCTTCCTATCCACTCTACAACCCGCATAGTCGGCATCCGAAAAACTCGTCATGAAAAATTGTCCGGTCTTCGGATACCACAAACTCATTTCAATTATGCCCTTAAGGTATCTAATAATGTGTTTTACAGCAATCAAATGGGATTCTTTAGGACACGATTGAAATCGAGCACAAAGACATACACAAAACATAATATCCGGCCTACTAGCCGTTAAATACAACAAGCTACCAATCATGCTACGATAAAGCTTAATGCCTATACTTGTACCTTGTTCATCCTTGTTAAGCTTTGTGGTTGTTTTCATGGGAGTTTTGCTTGTCCTAGCACTTTCAAGCCCAAATCTCTTGATAAGTTCCTTCGTATACTTGGCTTGATTGATGAAGATCCCATCTTTCCTTTGCTTGATTAGGAGACCAAGGAAATAGTTAAGCTCGCCCATCATAGACATCTCACTTCCTTCATGCATGATTCAAAAGCTTTGCAAAGATTTTCATTAGTAAAACCAAATATGATATCATCCACATATATTTGAACTATAAGAATATCATTTTCAACATGTTTTGTGAACAAAGTAGTATCTATTTTTTCTTTCTTAAAACCATTAGAAATTAAAAATGAAGAAAGTCTTTCATACCAAGCCTAGGGGCTTGTTTTAAACCATAAAGAGCTTTGTCAAGTTTGAAAACAAAATCCGGATGTGTAGGATCACACAACCCGGGGGGTTGTTCAACATTCACCTCCTCTTCAATAAATCCATTTAAGAAGGCACTTTTTACATTCATTTGAAAAAGTTTAAATTCTTTATAAGAGGCAAATGCAAGTGTCAACCGTATGGCTTCAAGCCGTGCTACGGGTGCAAAGGTTTCCTCAAAATCGATACCTTCGACTTGAGTGTAACCTTGGGCCACTAACCTAGCTTTATTTCTAATAACATTACCCGACTCAACCAACTTGTTCTTAAAGATCCACTTAGTACCAATTGTTGGTCTATCGTGGGGCCTAGGAACAAGATGCCAAACTTGGTTGCGCTCGAATTGATTGTGCTCCTCTTGCATGGCTAGCAACCAATATGAGTCACCCTCGGCTTCTAGGATATTCTTTGGTTCAAAGTGAGAAATAAAAGCATAGTGTCCACAAGATTATGAAGCTTAGAACGAGTAGTTACCCCTTTGAACTTCACATATAATAAGATCCTTGGGATGATGTGGATTGTATCTCTAATCTTTTGGAAGTGGTTGAGTAGTCTCCACTTCAAGTTCTTGAATTTCATTTCCTTGAACCTCATTTCCTTCATCATCCTTTGGCATGTCTTCAATTGTAGGTGAGTCCTTCAAAGTAGTTCTCTCCATGTCTTCAATTAAGGAATCTATTTCTATAACATTCTTATCAAACACATTAGATTCCTCAAACTTTACATGTATAGATTCTTCAATAGTCAAGGATGACTTATTGAAAATTCTATAAGCTTTACTAGTATTAGAATAACCAACAAAAATTGCTTCATAAGACTTTGCATCAAATTTTCCTAAATTATCTTTAGTTTTCAAAACAAAACATTTACAACCAAAAACTTTAAAGTATGAAACATTTGGCTTTCTAGAAAAATAGATCTCAAAAGATGTTTTTGAAGTATTTTTGCATAAGAAAACTCTATTTGATAGTAGCAAGATGTATTAACGGCCTCGGCTCATAGATAATGAGGGAGACCATATTCATTAATCATTGTCCTAGCCATCTCTTGTAATGTCCGATTTTTCCTCTTAACGACTCCATTTTGTTGTGGAGTTCTAGGACAAGATAGTTCATGCTTAATTCTATATTCTTCACAAAAAGTGGTAAAGGGTTGGTTATTGAATTCACCACCTCTATCACTTCTTATCCTTAAAATAGAAGAATTTTTTCCTTTTCAACTCTTTTCTTAAGGCTTGAAAATATGAAAAGGCTTGATTTTTGTGTTCTAAAAAGTAAACCCAGTAAAACGCGAGAAATCATCAACTAAAACAAAAGCAAAATGATTCCCACTTAGACTCTTGGTTTGAGTAGGACCAAATAAATCCATATGGATCAACTCCAAGGGACGTGATGTCTGATAGCCTTGATTGACTTGAAAGAGGACTTGGTTTGTTTCTCAAGTTGGCACGCATCGCAAATGCGGTCCTTTTCAAAGTTCAAGTAAGGAATACCTTTCACCATTTCCTTGTTTAATCTAGATAGACAGTCAAAAAAAATGTGGCCTAATCTTCTATGCCACAACCAAGAGTCATCATCGAGGGCTTTCAAACAAGTAGCATTGCATAGCATATTAGACATGTCAATCATGTATACATTGCATTCACGAAATCCGAAAAATATACATGTGTTGGATTGTCTATCAAAAACTTTACAATCTAGGTTTCAAAAACAACATCAAAACCTTTGTTACAAAGTTGACTTACACTCAAGAGATTATTCTTGAGGCCATGAACTAAACAAACATTTTCTATTAAAGGGGATGTACCAAGTTTGACATTACGAATACCAATGATTTTTCCTTTGGCATCATCTCTGAAGGTGACGGTGCCACCTTTATGGTACCTTGATAGGGTTGCAAAGTTGTTGATATCCCAAGTCATATGCCTTGAGCAACCACTATCAAGATACCACAATCCTTTACGTCGTTGGGCCTTAGAATGTACCTACATCATTTAACAAATTCGTTGATTTTGATACCCAAATTTTCTTGGGTCCTCTAAAGTTAGTATTCTGAACCAAACATTATTATGTGAAGCATTAAGCCTATCATAGCAAAATTTAACCAAATGACCTTTACGGCCACAATATGTGCATGAAAAAACTTTACCATATATGAATGCATGATGTGTGTGTGGAGTGTGGGCATGTTTAGGGTGTTTGGCATGATGTAAAGGTTGTGATTTATGAACATGAGCATGAATAGCATGTGAATGTTTCTTTGGGACTTGTTTCTTAGGAAACATAGCCTCTAGTTTATTCTTATCAAATTCATATTTTTTCAAAACAATTCCTAATGAATCAATTTTTCTTTAAGCATGAAAATTTACCTTTGCAAGAAATTATATAGTTATCAAAATCCTTTTGTGTAGAAATAAGAGTAGTAAGCAATTCCTCCTTTTCTTTTGTAAGAGTGAAAACTTTATGATTTAGAGATTCATTTTCCTTTTTCATTTTCAAATATTTATTTTTGAGAAAATCATAGTTATGAGATAGTTCTTCAAAAGCTTCTCCTAGTTCATCCATGGATAGATCACAATCAATGGAAGTGTTGGGAGTTACCTTTCTTGTACTTTCATTAGCCACGAAGCACATGTTTTGCGGTGTCGACTTCCTCATCAGATTCACTCTCCGAATCCCAAGTAGCCTTTAAAGCTTTCTTCTTGTATGGCTTCTTAGAGGTGGAGGGCTTGGCTTTTACTTTTTCCGGACATTCCGCAACAATGTGACCCGGCTTTTGGCAATTGAAGCAAATGATTTTCTTCTCTTCTTTACCTTGCCATCTCCTTCTATTTTGGAACTTTGCCTTGTTGTACATTCTCCGAACGTTCTTTACAAGAAGAGAAAGCTGTTCATCATCTTCTTCTTCATCATCTTCGTCGGAGTATGTGGAATAACTCTTGAAGGCAATAGCTTTCTTCTTGGGAGGAGCCATCTCTTCTCTTGCTTTTCTTTCCATCTCATGGGTCTTGAGATTCCCAATGAGACCTATAAGCTCCATCTCTTCCTTGTCATTGAGTTCCTTCAAAGTAGTGGCTTTGACTTCCCAAGATGGAGGGAGTGTACAGATGGTCTTCCTTATTTGGTCATTGTCAATGATGTCACCTAAAGAAGAAAGTCCATTAGTAATCTTTGTGAATTTAGTAACCATATCATCTATGGTTTTATTCTCTTACATAGAAAAATTTTCATATTGGGAATGAAGAAGGTTGATTTTTGTCCTCTTTACTTGTGAAGTTCCTCATGAGTGACAAGCAAGTGGTCCAAATCTCATGGGCGGATTTGCAATGAATGACTCTAGAAATATCATCGTCATTAAGAGCTTGAAGTAAGGCATAGTGGCCCTAGCATTAGCATCAAAGTCTTTTGTGTCAATATTGGACAAGTGTGCTCATCACCGGTGGGTGCACTAAATGGTTTGGTCACCGCCTTTGCAACCCGACTTCCTAGGGATTGCAAAAATACGGTCATCTTAACCTTCCATATAGGAAAGTTAAGGCCATCAAACTTGGGTGGGGTCTTAATTCCTTCGGCCATATTTAATAAGTGAATGAGGATAAAAAATGAATAGTGATTAGCAATATAGGATCTCTCTAAGGTTGTTAAGCCAAGAGCCTAGAGACCAAAGCTCTAATACCAATTAAAAAACACCTAGAGGGGGGGTGAATAGGTATTAATGCTAATCTAATGATCTTTTTAAACAAGTATGAATATATGATGCAAACGGTCACTCAAAACAAGAAATTGAAGCCGAATTTCCCGTGAAGGGCTCTAGAACTTCTCCTCTTTGATTCCTCTAGATTATGAGTTGAGGCGCATAATTGCTTTCTTTTTGTGATGAGTAAAGACCGAGAAATGCAAATAATGAAATGGATGCATAATGAAGTGCACACAAGATATAACACATGATAGAAAAGTAGAGCAATAAAGAGCAATAAGAAAAAAATCGCAAACACAAAGGATTTGTTTTGAGGTTCGAGCCACGCTCTACGTCCCCGCCTTCACCACCGTGAAGGGTTTCCACTATATCCACCGAGGGAAATACAAAAGGTCTACCGAAGATCGAGTACCGAACTCCACAAATCCAACCCTCTCCACAATGAGGCTCTCAACACAAAGAACAATAAGTAACAAGATGATCAACAAAGGATCACACACTTCTCTTTTACAACTCCTAATAGAATGAGGAAGTATTTGGGCTCAAGAAGTGTAGAGAAAAATTCAGTTGTAAAGTAATACTAAATAGCTTGAAAAACAACTGAAAACAAATTGCAAAGAATGCACTTAGAGAATTGAAAGCCTTTGAAAACTTTTTCTTTCTTTTTGGAAACTTGAAAACAAGGGATTTTTTTTTGTATTATGCAAATGACCAATCCCCTTATTTATAGGATTAGAGGAAATCTAATCATCATTAAAACTAGTTTATTA